>NW_023613825.1:0-40990 GCF_013339725.1 Rhipicephalus microplus
GTGAATCATCTATTTTAAAGACAATAGTCTTTCTTGGGGACCTTCAACTCAAAAACTTTGGTCTGTCTGTCTGTACATTTGTTTGTCCACCGTTACCGCAAACCGGATACTCGAAACAACAGCAGCGGATACCTCGAACGGCCAACCCCATCCGCAGCGCCCACCAATGTTGCTCAAGAATGAGCGTTCATACGTGTGTGATTGTCAATTAAAAAGCAATTATTGCGCTTATGTGAGGCACCATAACAACACGTATATATTCTGCATGTTCATCTTTTACTAGAAAAGGCACATAAGTAATTCTAAGGACCGTAGCGCTTATCACGCTGCACTGACCCTGCAACGCTTGCACGGAAAGGCGAGTGTTTCCAACGCTTTGCTAAGAAGACACGGGGTGGCCCCTTCCCGTCGCCTCGCGTTCTAACCTTATCACCTCTGAGACGGGCGCGCACGCCCGCCTCAGGGCCACGCGCTTTGTTTTCCAAAAAAATGTCAGATGGCACTCATGTCTCACGTGTGACGTGACTTGATGCGCTTATTCGCCTCCGCTACACGCTCGAGGCACTCTAGCGCAGCGCCTCTGGAATACCATTCACGGTTTTTTTTTGTGCAGAACATCAAATAAATGTTTTGTTCACTCTCTCTACATGCAAGACTATCGTCTTTCGATGACATTTGCAGATTACATGCAGACACGGGGCCATTTTTTTTTGTGCTTGCTTTTCTGCTACATCATACAAGCCCTGTAGGCTGTTTTGGCCATACGATGTAGCTTGAGAAGTGTTTGTGACTTT
This sequence comes from Rhipicephalus microplus, assembly GCF_013339725.1. Taxonomy (NCBI): domain Eukaryota; kingdom Metazoa; phylum Arthropoda; class Arachnida; order Ixodida; family Ixodidae; genus Rhipicephalus; species Rhipicephalus microplus. The sequence continues at coordinate 795 of NW_023613825.1, forward strand.
CACTTCCTTTTTTCATCCTAATCCGAGGGACCTTGAGGGACATGTCTGGGATGTGTACACCTGCCGTTTCTTCCCTTCTGGCGTGGTTGTTCTATCTGGTGGAGCCGACATGCAGCTCAAAATTTGGTCTGCTGAAACTGGAAAATGCCCAGTCACATTGAAAGGCCACTCTGCTGGTAATTTTGCATGAAGTTTAGGAGCATATCCTAAACAAAATATTCCTTTTTTTTTCTTCAACTGGAGGTGGGGGTTATACGCTTTTTTGGCTCAGTATTCGTGTGTGACCTTGTTTTTTAATGACAGAGCATTACACCGACCACAGCATAATTATAAGTGAAAGCTGCTATTGTTCCACGGCACCCTTCATTAAAGTTTGAATAACAAAATAGGCACTTACCTGAGTGGCACTTGTAGTAAGTCAGGCGCAAACATAGCTTTTGTACAGTATAAGAACTGTTGTATGTCTTATTTAAATTCGGCCATCCTCGTGCTTGCATTTTGGGTACCCAAGGTACTACAGTTTCATTGTAGAGAGGGGGATGTGTGTTGCGTTACAACAGGGTCATTAATGGGACACCTCAGGGTCAGTTATACTCTATGGGCTCACTTGTGGCGTCGTGCTCGCAAGCTTTTATCGCCACCATCATCATAGTTAGTGCGCTAGCGCCAGCAGAGATGCCTGACAGCGAGGCTAACTGGCGGCACATGAGATATCAGCGGTCCCCTTCGACGCGGGGCGGCTGGTGTGAACAGTAGTTTTCAGTGGTGAATCCGTCTGCCTGAGACCTTGTGGTGAGCTGAGCGTTGGTGATGCCGCCTTGTGTTTGTTATGTTGTTGAGTGTTGTGGAATATCGTGTAAGGTTGCTTTAACGTGTTGATCACAACTGATGTATTTTGATTCGGCTGACGGTATCATCATTCTAAAAGCAGTTAAATAAATGTGTATTTCGTTTGGTCCGATGGCGTCTGCTGTGTCTGTTTACTCCGAGAGCGGCTATCATTTATAGAGAACCTACAACTGTAAACTAAGTATTCTTTGCCTCTGCTTGTTTTCTTTAAACACTTTTTTTTAAACACTGTTTCTCAGACAAAACCGTACGAGTTTAAGTAACTGTAATGAACTAACATTGCTTTTCCGTGTAAGTGATTGCAGTAGACTCTTAATAAACAGAACCTGAAGGGACCAGTAAATGCGTTCCGTTTAACAGGAGTTCCGTTTACCGAGAGATGAACAGGGCTCGCAGTGGAAGAATGAAACAATCTGTCAAAAGCATTTGGTCCATTTAAGCAGCAGTTCGTGATCATTTAGGTGGACATAATCTGTGGTGAATTTTACACGCATTCCAAATCTGGGCGGAGGCGTTTCGTTTCATCGAGTCGCTCGTGATTGGCACATTTGAGCTGTGGGAATGCCGTGATGTTCTATATCACATGAGCCAAATTCGGACGGAGGCTTCCGCTCCATCGAGTTGAACGTGATTGGCCCATTTGAGCCGTGACGAATGCCGGGATTTTCTATGTCACGTGAACCAAATTCAGACTCAGGCGTACCACTCTATCGAGTCGCACGCGAATGGCCCATTTGAGCCGTGACGAATGCCGTGACATTCTATGTCACGTGAGCCAAAATGTCGCGTGTCTGTTTTCATCCGTTTCTCGGATGGAGGGGAAGGAACGGTCGGAGAGGCCTTCCGAAAAAAAAAAAAAAAAAACAGATGGATTGAAATGGCTGCAAGGCGGCATGGATTGGATTTAAATTCAAGCGCTTCACGCCTTTCGGTATCTGGGTACTTTGAGAGCATGGCGTCACAGCGGGCCTCATGCACTTACTATGGCTCAACACCCCTCCATTGATGCAACCACTCCATCTGTCTCTCAGTGTCTGTTGTCGTAGACAGATGGATGGACAGACAGACACAGATAGACAGACATACGCACGAACAGTTGGAGAGACAGGCGGACGGATGGAGGATTCACGGTTTACCGTAGAAACCCAAGCTTCGCCCCATTCATCATCATTCACTCCGTCGTGTTCGATCATGCTGCGTCTCTTGCAGAGACACTGAGTGCATCCGTCACGGACACTGGGCGCGTCCTTTGCAAGTCGGAGCAAGAGGAGGCACTGGTCGAAGACACAACATGCGTTCCAAAGAGACGCTCGACGCATCTCTTTTCACATGGGTTGCATCCACAGAGACACTGGACGTGTCTCGTTTCAATTGCGCTCAATTTGCACTCAAATGGACGTCAAATTTGTGACGCAGGCTTCCATTTCCCACATTGGCTGTTCGCTTTCCATCGTCCTCGCAACCGATGCAGACCACTCACTTTTGACATAACGAAAGGAACGCCTCCGTCCGGATATGGAACGCGTATAAAATTGCAGCACCGAGAAAGTAACCATGTGATAACAAGTGTTCTGGTAACTACCTAGTTACTACATAGTTACCAGAAGGCCTGCTTGTAAGGCCTTCAACGCATGTCAAAACTACTGCAGCCATTAACGACACCTGCATTGTGGACACAAGGCCGTAACGTCATCTCAGTCAGCAAGGACGGCACTGCCAGACTCTGGGACTGTGGCAAGTCTGCCTGCTTGGGCACCCTGACCGACACCCTGCACGACTGCATTAACTGCTGCGCCCTCGGACCTGTGGCCATCAACTTGGGCATCAGGGACGAGCAAGCCAGTAAGCTTCCTGTCTCATACTGTCCTGTTAACTTTTCATGTTCGACAAAAATTTTGACTAAATGTTGATAATGACTATAGACATTAGAAAGTTTTCGCATACGTTGGGGCCCTTAAGCCCTTTGTGTGTGCTCGCTTTGGGTTGGGCAAGAGCTCATAGTTTTCTAATAGGGTCTGTGGCGCTTTGGACATTGCAACTATTCTAGGTCTCTCTAGTTTTGACCTGTAGCCATAGTTTCAGTGGATGCCGTCCTGTTAGTTTGACGCAAAGCTTTTGGGGCAGGCTTTGGCGCTACCCGCTGAATTTGAGAATAGGTGTCGTTTTGAGAGGATGTGGCAGAAGATTGCACTCCTCTCCTTCAAAATTTTTCAGTTTTGCATGCGTGTATATGCAACGCAAACATACAAAAAGCATGAACATAAATGAAGTATGGTTTGAAGCACCACTCTTGAAAAACAATTTCTAGCTACGCTATTGGCGGTTGTAGCTAGTGTTTTGGAAAGTGGATGATATTGGTTGAAACGTCAGCTTTTTTTTATCAATGATCAATCGTCCAACCCACCCTTACATTTTAGACCTTGGACATACATCTTAAGAAGTGCAAAGGAACGCTGGCACAAAAAAGAAAGATGCAGATGGATGTTAAAGTGATCATCTCAGCATGAACAGGATAATCAACTCAGTCAGCGTGTTTCTTGTTTGTGTTAGACACAAATTTAATGAAAACCAACAGGCAGAGAAGCCAAAGAAGGTGTAAGGGATGTTAATTGTGGTCTTTTAACTGTATTGTAGTATTCATACAAATGAGGAAAAACTTAATTGGAAACGATAACTTGCTGCCAGCAATGACTGAACCTGTAACTTTCAGTTCTTTGTGTTAGTGCTCGTTACGATCTTTCACTTCTCACCGTTTGGATTTCCATCTTTATTTATTTTTAATCTGTGCAAAAACATTTCACTTGCACATAAAAGAATGTATTTGCAGTGGTACTACCTAGGGTTGCCGTTACATCGTTTACTACCATAAACTGAAATTTGTGGGGTTTCAATCAAAGACTTGTTTGGCATCTTGTACAAATCTGCAATGTTCTTAACTGAGCAAGCTATAGCCTTGAAAACTAATTGTTATACACCTTACAGCTTTCAGTGAACAAATGATAATTTGTGCATGCGATTTGACGTAGCTGTGCCGATTGCTTGGAAGTGTTCAACCTTATAAGACTCTATGTGGAGGGCATTGTCTTCTTTGTCAAAGATGGTGGCATGTTGGCTTTTTTTTTTTATATTAGGCCCAGAAATTACGGGGACTGTAAAAAAGAAGTTGGTTTCACTTAGTAAATTCTAGTTAGCAAAATGTTCTGAAATATGGGGTTGTGACACCACATTTGACATTTTTCAACAGTTTTTTTTTGTGAAATATAAATAGTGTTGTCTGGCAGAGACTAGCTGGCTTACTAATATTACTTTATGTGGAAAACTTGCTACATTATGCTCCAAATGAATAAACAGCCATGATAGAGACATAGTGCAACTCCTCGCGTGCAAAGCTGACTGAATAGCAGGCCAGATATTGATTCAGACCGACTACCCAGCCTGTCTGCCTCGAGAAATCCCTCTTTCTCTGTTGACTTAACCCTTTCAGACAGCCCTGCGAAGAACTGTCTGTAGATGTGTCAAGTCGATGCAACATTATTTCAAAGCACTAAGTATTGTATTGCCACAAAGATAGTCACAATATGTTAAATTGTCTATATTACGGTAACTAATCCTGATTAAGTTGTAATTAATCTATCTATTCTGAAGCCACTAATGCTCTGTTTTTACATAAATAGAATGAATTCTTAAGCTATAAATATAGTCCAAAGTCATTCTTAATTACGTCAATTTGAGCAAAGAAAAAATTTTACTTTTCACATAGGGCTCGCGCAAAGCAGCATGTTGAATGATTCTTCGAACGTTGTAGTGCCTTCAGCAAAATGATCATATGAAACAGTGCGCCGTGGAATGAAGTTAATATAAGACAAATTTATTATGCAGGCACTAAGTTAAGACCAAAGTTATTATGCAGGAGGTTAAATTTAATAAAAGCTCGATGTATATTCCTTGGTTCTTTGCCTCTAGTTGATACCAATAGTAAAACAAGTGGTGTACACAATTGCATACATAGCGTCTCAACGGCTTAAAAGGGAAATATCACCCATGACTTCCTCTACTAAAAGTGTTCATCTGTGCTGAACGAATTCAGTGGGAGCGTAGAAAAAGTTGTTTACGCCATGTAGTCTGGGTAATTCTGTTAAGTGCCACGTCATTCAGGGTTTGGAAAGTGTGCTGGACTTCAGGGGGTCCTGAAACACTTCTTCAAGTAACCATGGAATGAATTCACTGGAAAAGCTCATTGCCTCACAAATTCAACACGGCAAAAATTTTAAGAATCTATCTAGTGTGAGTGGAGTTACAAAGGTCTGTCGCATGCTGCACTTGCATTCTCTCTTCTCTCGTCCCGACAAAGGCGCTGGAAGCTAAGCAGAGAGGGATGCCAGGGCTGCAGGAAAACGTCATGTGCCCCTCGTTACCTTGAGCATTTAAAAAAAGTTTTTCTACGAATTCGCGGCTTTTTCAGTGTGATCGCGCGCGTGCGCGTGTACAAGTAGCGGCGTTTTGCGGTGATCTCTGTAATGAGCGAGCGCGCCATGTTCAAATCAGCCAATGGCTGATAGATGGGCTTGCTACGTGCAATTTTGGGCATATTCTGCGATTTGTCGAGAGAAGAGAAAGCAATTTTCAGTGATAATTTGTTGTTAATTCTAGGCTGCGTGCTGCACTCTAATATTTCGCTTGCGTGTTGTCGGGAGCCACTACTACCGATCGGCAGCGTTTTCTGACCATGCTCAAAAAGTGTTGCAGGGCCCCTTCCAGTAAATGGTAGCAGCTTGTTATCCCCTTCCTATTGCAAATGGGAGCAGTGTATAGAGTGTTTGATTACGTGGTGATTAAATGGTTTGTAAACATCACACACACCCACTAGCATGATGAATGTATTTTGGGCTTGACAGCTTGATTCTTGAGTCGTTTTGCCAGGAGAGAATTAACCTTGACGCACAAAGTAAACACTTTCGAATCAGCCCTGTTTTCTAGCAAGCCACAGTCGTGGAACACACGGGCCCAGTTCATGCCGTCGAGCGAACGCGAACACATGGCACTTATGAAATGCTTTTACAACCGCAAGCTCACTAGCCAAATTTTATAATAACTGGTAATAAGACCAATAGTCTGATACAACACCAATACAACACACAGAGATCACGACACACATTAGACAACACGAATGCCATGTCGCCGACGTCTGTGGGAAACAAGTCACGGAATTGTTCTCACGTGCTTCTCAGGAAAGAGACTGAAAGAGAAAGCACTCTTCCTCAAGCGCTAGCGTAACGTCGCCTCTTGCCAGGTGGCGCTATAATCTGATGATGATGATGATGTGGTAGCCATACCTGTTGTAACGAACTAATTTCAGTTGACTCTAGTCCAAAGATATCGAAATATATATATATATATATATATATATATATATATAAAGAAGTAACCACAAAAATGGAGAGAGAGTAAAAAAAAAAACAAAAGTAAAAGAAAAGGTAGTAGAGTGCCTTTCTATGCTCATCGCACTTCACTGTGCAACCGCTGTGCCATCTTTTGCTCGGCGGCGAACCTAACCACGGTAAGACCAATCTGTCGGATGCACGTGTGTCATGAGGCGAAAACGACTTTATAAGAAGCGATAGCATGTTGCTGGCATCATTAGTGAAAGGAATTTAGTTACCTTGTTAGCGTGTTTAGTATCAGTCAAGGTTTACACATGGTCACATCACATCATTGAAGGAAGGATCCAGTCTTATCTCAATTGCTGCCTTCATTCATACACACTTTGCTCACCCATCTATTGCGATGAGAGGATCAATGAAGAGACCATTAGTAGCAACGTGGAAGCATTAAATAGAGATGAGTATAGCTCGTAATATTAGTGCATGCATTGGTGTGGAGCCGACACACACAATCTCAACCTTTGAAATCTTCTTTTATTAAAAGCCCACTTCGGGAATTCCTTGCATAGGGGTCTGTCCTGCTCTCAAAACATTGGACATTATAGACTTTTTTAATGGAGAGGAGAATCCCCTCCTTTCTGGCTGTTCTGACATCACAGCTTCAGCCCTGCATTTTTGGGGGGTCATGCATGTTAGCAACAGCCCAGAGGGGCTTATGGCGGCATCCAGTGAACCTTCAGTAAAAAGATGCACGGAGAAACAATGACTTGGTGTATATTTGACAAAGTTCACTCTGAGAACTCTAATGCCTTATATTTCACTATCATAAGGTTGTTATTACTGAAGAAAATCAAGATCGAAGTTTCAAGTTTGTATTTCGGGCCGAGATACGTCAAGAGTTTCGAGATGTATTTTTCATATTTTTGTGACATTAGCTTGATGAAATTTCTTGAAACTTCGTATGCTAGGGGCCTGTGGCACTCGCAGGTGACAATTTACTTCATTTTTATCTATTAGAAGCTATGTAGAATCCCATAGACTCTTTCAAAATCTATAACGTCATGGTGTTTGCTGTGCTGCAAGAATCTCAAGGTGACATCTCCACCCGCATTTTCTTTTTGTTAAATTTCTTGTTTGCCAAATGTCGTCTCGGGCGAAAGTGTTTGTTTTTTTGGAATTGTGAAATTGTACTTTACTAATATGAAAAAAATTATTGCGTTGTTTTGTCTCCTTTAAGTGAGGGCGATTTATTTCTCGCATTTCAGGTGAAAGGGAAGTGGCGACAGATGGGAAACTTCTTGTTGTGGGGACAGAAGCAGGAAAACTGAGGGGTGTGGGCGTGCACTCCAGAAAAACGGTGAGCTCGCTAATTATTTTTAACGTTGTGTTTTGTTTGCAATAAAGGCCTGCATATAGGGTGCATTCCGTATGTAATGACTACCTGCAGTAACAGTTCACTTTAGCTGGCTTGTTTATAAACTTGACAACATTTTAGGGCATGCAATAGTAATATAAACTTGACAACATTGTAGGGCATGTAGTAATAATATAAGTTAAACTAGTAGTACTTTTTAAATTTCGATTCTACATAACGAAGCAATGGCAATACATAGAAAACAGATGAATGACTATAAAAGCACTGTCTCATTGATTATGTCACATCTTTCGAAAGGCATCAGGATTACTGTTGCACTGTAACTAGAACTAGTACTGACTTAGCATGCTGTAAAGTTGCATGATAAGCTGTTAAATAAAATTAATAAAAGCATAAATGGTGACTGTTTAATTGATAACACTGGGAGGACTTTTAGTCTCAATTCGTAATCCCTAAAGCAGAAGTTTTAAAATCACATCAGCTACTGAAACACAGTCCGAATATTCAGTTTCACAAAGAGCTGAAAGAGGGAAGAAGGTCGAAGCGGGAGGGGGGGGGAGGTAGGGTCTAAAAAAAATGTCGGGTAACATTGCCATTTGAAAAGAAGGCCTATCTCGTAAATGTATCATTACGTGAGGAGATTTGACGTCGAGAATGAGATACGAGAAACATGTTCATACCGATATTCACAATGACTAAAATGTGAACACCGGTTCCGCGCTTCTGTGTCAACACCGTTTGATAGCACGGGGTGCCTCGTGAAGAAAAAAAAAGAATGCTTAAAGGTCAGTCACGACTGTGTAGCTTATCCGAACAAAGCATAATTAATTATATTAATCATGATACACAAGAAGACCATGCGAGCACCATTTAGCAACGCCATAAGCCGCGATAAACTAATAAAAAAAGGTTTGGAATGAAGACTGTCATGTGCAAGACATGGGCCGTTAGTGAAAGGTCAGTGGGCCTCATGATTGAGACCACTGCCCTATAGTTATAAAGAATTTTCAGAGGTCTGATAAAGTAACTAGAGGGAAGCTAATAGCGGAAACTGTTATAGTTTGTGTGTTATAAACAGTAATTGAGAGCCAGCTTTCTCATGGCCATAGTTGTTGTATGAGGTACAGTAAAACCTCGTTCGAAGTCACTGGGGCTCCGAGAAATTTTCGAATTAGGCAGGTTTCAAATTAACCGAACATTCGAAAAGTGGGATGCAAGGAACTTGGAACTATTCAAAGTAATCAGGGCTTGTCGTTTGCTGTGCCGGCAAGCTTGGGGCTCCATGGGTTATGTTTTCCAGCAATACATGGTCTTAATTTTGCCGCAAACACGGGGGAACGGTGGGCCTTGCTGCTGCCACCAAAAGAAAAGAAAGAAAGAAAAAATTGGCCCTGTATCTCCATGATTGATATGATCCGTCATCGAAAGAGGATAGTCTTGCATGTGGAGAGAGCGAACAAAACGTTTATTTGATGTTCTGTCGAGAATATCAGTGAATTGTATTCTGGAAGCCCTTCCTTGGAGAGTCTCGGTCCTTGCAGCGAAGGCGAACAAGCGCATCGAGGCACGTTAGACACAAACGCTATCTGGCAGTTATCTTCGAAAACGAAGGAAGGCAAGCGCGCCCACGGAGAAAGATGCGCGCCTGTCTCGGAGGCGATAAGGTGTAAAACGCAAAGCGATAGGCAGGTGCCACCACCGTGTTGTCTTAGCATTGGAAACGCTTGCCCTTTTGAGCATCCCGTTGCAATGTCAGCCCAGCATGATAAACACTACGGTCCTTAGAATTACTTATGTGTGCCTTCTCTAGTATAAAGACAAACATACAAAATATTGACGTGTTGTTATGCTGCCTCAGAAATGCGCAATAATTGCTTTTAAATTGACAGTCACACAAGTATAAACACTAACACTTGAGCATAATTGGTGGGCGCTGCGGATGGGGTTGGCCGCTTGAGGTATGTGCCGCTTGGAGTATCGTAACAGCACACAAAAAGACAAGTGTACAGGCAAACAGACAGACAGACCAAAATTTTTCGTCGAAGTACCCCAAGAAATACTATCGTCTTTAAAAAAACACTGTCGTAAGCAAATGAAATGTGTGCCTGTGGAAAATAAGACATCTTCACTGCAACACAGAAGTGATATGCGGGCAGTATGTCGCCTGCTTGTCGCTCCGTCATAACGTCATTATAGACCATTCGCACATTCTTTCTGGTATTACTGGGAACTCAGTAATGGCCAGTATGACAAACGAAACTGGCGATGTGTTATGGCTGGAAAAAATGATCTTCGAAACATTCGAAGTTTGTTTTAGAAGTAAGTACTGCTGGCAGGAACTCCGCCAGCAGTGCAAAGGCGCGAATCCCTGGAGCAAACGGGCAAACGGAGGTTCGCATACATAGAAAATTCCGTCAAACTGTTCATTATTAATTTCTTCACAATCCCAGAAAGAATGGGTAAACCATGACCGCTGACGTTGCGAGAAACATGCGATTTGCCGCCCGTGGGTCACCTCTGTGTTGCACTGAAGCATGTCTAGTTTTCCGCAGGTGCACTTTTGGTTGACCACAAGGCCGTTTTTTTTTCTCGCTTGAAATAGCTAGGCTGCACTGCTTCAGCTACCAGGCATTAGTATCGCCACGTTGCATTGCCTTGTGGCTATTAAAGGCAGTCATTTTTGCGTATTTGCGGCGATGTCGGGATCTAGAACTGGCACATGGCACCCAACGTTTTCAAACTAACCGGACTGGGGCCGGCCGCAGCTTCAAATTATCCACTCAAACTTGCATTGCAAAATACGGGACTGCATAAATCCTTTGAATTAAGCGGGATTTCGAAATAACCAAAAAATAAAGTTTGAATTAATGAGGTTCTACTGTAGTTTTAGTTCTCAGTGCTCCTTACAGCAACTAGGATTGGGTGATTAGTACATACACATAGAGGGTGATGTGGATAATGAGTGTAAATGTATATATAACTCTAGTATTTTATAACACTTTAATAGCCTGCAAATATGTGATTTATGCATAATTACTGTCAAAAATTAGCTCAGCTAGTTAGTGGATAACTATGCTATTAAAGTTACGCATTTAAGAGTTGGCAAATATGTAATTTTATAAATTGAGCAACTTTTGGACAATGTCTAAGCAGATGATGCGTGAATTAGTGTGCGGGGGTTATGAACAACATACGAAACCATGACTGCCGAGAATTTTTTCACTCTGGGCACAGCCTGGGCTGTTAAACTGTGTTAATTAAAGATCTGTGCTGTTTTTAATGTTTGCTGGGCTGTTTCATTTCTGGTGAGTAAGTTTTTCATTGTTTGGTATCAAAAAGAATCTTCATTCGTAAGGTTGTCATGAGACATGCACAGCCTTTGTGCAAAACTAAAAATTTTCTCGGAGGCTACTTGGTAGTACTGCTCTCTGAGCTTACGCCATCCAAGATTTCATTTCAGTTACCCAGAGGCACAAGTTTGTGACAGTCATATACTGTTATGATTTCAGTGCTGTTTGGCATCACCATTAGGCATGCCCACATTTATCGAAATACGAGATCGTTCAGTTATGGGCCTCCGCCACACATCAGAGCACTACATGTGAGGTAGGACTAGTTATAAAGGCATTTCATAAAGCATATATTTCCTGAGAGCCCTTGGGGTACTAGAAAACCTCAAATGAGAATGCTGAAGCAAATAAATATAGGCAGTCAAACCGCGCAAAACATGAAACTTGCTCCTTCTGCGCTCCTTCGGATTATGATTTAGGTTGGCCATGATGAGCTAGAAGTGGGTTACGAGGCCATGTAATCATCACTTAACACAAACTACCTCATGCAGGACAGCGAGATGTATTGGTGCAACTCTTCTTTTTGTCTATTAAGGAATGCGTGTCATATTTCATATTTACTTTTTCATAACAGTGCGATTATGGGCACAGTTGGATAATTTAGGCCATAAAGTGAACAACTCTTTACTTGTGTTTATCAAAGCACGAAGTGGTTTAAGCTTGCTGAAAAGGCTGAGCGATAAAAGATTCCTGGTGGTAAAAAGGTCGTTCCGTTGCCCGTTCTTTTTCTTATGCAGGTGTTCGAGCTTGATCATCCAGCAGCCATTAACTGCTGCTGCTTCCTTGGACAAAATTGCTTTCTTTTCGGGACACAAGATGGAACTGTTTCTGTGATTGATGTGAGGCAGACAAGGTGAGATCAGGTGACCCAAATAACGACAGCGTAGTACCCAAGAACAGATTATTTCATTCTCCTCAAAAATTTGAAGCTGTTCGTAATACTTTCAATAGTATAGGACCAAGTAGCCATGTCTTTAAAACGTTTCTGAGTCCGAGTGATCATGTAAACATCTGCTGCCCAGCTTCCCATTTGCAGTATTGAATGTGCTTCATCATTATTTTTGACAGGGAGCCTTCCATCACTTGGAAAAATTCATCATCTGCAGTGTTGTGCCTTTTGCCATACAAGCAGGGTTTTATGGTTGGCAGAGGTTAGTATGCTTCAGTTTGTCGTTGGCTAACCTTTTCCTTTTTCGTCTAAGTGGTGTATATCGTAAGTGTTCAGCAAGCTATTTAGGAGTTGGAGGCTGATGAAGTGTGAGGGCCGTTATTTTTACAGTTAGGAAAAGTTTACAATTTGTGTGTACCGTTCATTGTAACCTAAGCTTCTTGAGAAAAACTTCAGTATGTTGAAGTCTCAACCTTTGCAAAGAAACAAACTTATAGGCTCTATAGCATGTCTACCTTTGCGAATTTTTGAAAAAATCTGGCTTCGTCGCAAGATGTAGGCTTCATTTTAAACTATGCCAATAACCTCTACAGATATTATTGGTGCCTTGGAGTGTTATTTCAGGTCAGTTGTTACTGGTAATTCCTTTCCTGCTTTCACAGTAAAAGCATAACATATAGTTTGCAGCAAACCAAAATTTAAAATTTATCAAGGCTGTTAATCTGTGTGTGGCTCCACTGCTGTGGTTTTGTGGCTAAGGTACTCGGCTGCTGACCCGCAGGTCGCGGGATCAAATCCCGGCTGCGGCGGCTGCATTTCCGATGGAGGCGGAAATGTTGTAGGCTCGTGTGCTCAGATTTGGGTGCACATTAAAGAACCCCAGGTGGTCAAAATTTCCGGAGCCCTCCACTACGGCGTCTCTCATAATCATATGGTGGTTTTGGGATGTTAAACCACACATATCAATTATTAATATTGTGTGCATACATTGTGATCACGTAAATCTGAATGAATGTTAGGTATCTCATTTAAGAACTAAAGATTGCATTATTCAATTCGAGTGGTTGTATGGCCATTACTAGATATAACTGTTACCAAGTTCAGACTTTTGCAGTGACATGCAACCAACAAGAATGTGTGTGTTTTGATTCCACATGGAGATGACATGGAAGTCAATGATTTTATCCTCCTTTCACAGCCGACGGCTCTTGCAACTTCGAAGCTCTGGTGGGTGCAGAGTCTTTCAGTCTGACTGGACCAGACTGTGAACCTGTGTACAGTGTGGCGTATGATGGGGAATCGTTCTACACTGCCTGCCGAGACGGCCTGATCCGGAAGTACAGGGTGCCCAAGTCGTAATGTCCATGCCTGCTGCTAGTCGTTACAGTGACCTGTCAGAGAGGAAGATATACTGACGTGTTTTAAACATTTCCGTATAAAAGTCTTGGCCCCTGTCAAGTACTTGTTGCTTTGTTTGTTCAGATCTCGCTAATTCTTACAGTGATATTCGCATCTTCTGCTGGGTTCCGGCAACAGTGGCAAGGGGTATACCAGGACACAAGAATGAATATTTTGCAATACCAGCAATTGTGGCAACATCTTTAACTCTGTGATACCATGCCAGAGGCACTGTCTCATTTGAGTATTCTTATGAAAAGCATACGCACAAGGATTTCTGCGTGTTTACTTTATAGTAAAGCAAGCTTTTCACCCACTGACGAAATATGGTTGATCACCACAGTATATGTTTTAAATAAAAGCAGTTTACTTAACCCCTTCGTGTCACTATTGTCTCAGTTACTGGCCAAGCATGGCTAACTTTTTTAGCGCATTATCTCTTGTGAAAAAACATATTCTTTTGACATGATAACACAAACGCACTTCCTAGAAGTGCACCAACTACAATAGACCCTCGGTAAAATGAATCATTGCTTCAATAGAACAACTGCTCCTATTATGACTGATTTTGTACTTGAATAACCGATTTTGTATCTGAATAAGAATAATCGCTCTGGAACGCGTAGACCTTTGGGGCTGCAGCGCATCTGTTTTGATTGAATACGAACTTGTCCTTCCGTGCACGCTGTGCCGTGAAATACTTTCATCCCAGAATGACATCACTGTCCGTTGTTGTGGGCCGTGTTTGCGCCTTCTGCTGCCAGAACTAGTCTAGTGACAACCGAAAGCTCTTTATGATACCACCCGTTGAGGGCAACAAGTTGCGACAAAATACATAGTTACATAGAATCGAAAGTGAGAATTTCAAGCGTACATTTTCGAATCCACTTTGCGAAGTAAGTTGTGCGTCTCTCATTATAAGTATGGTTCGATGTTTGCTCAATTCAAGGCCTGCTCTAATGCCGTAGACAAGTTGCAGTTAATTGTGCAGGACGTTGAGATCTCACACTCGGGTTTCATTTAACGCTTCTGCGGGGGCTGTTTTTTTTTTTTTTTGTCAACAATACATGCTTACGTGTGCTGCTTCTCGTTATTCACCGACTGATTTGAGTTCGTGGTACTGGTTTGTGCACTTTGAATGTATGCGGAAAGACGCTTGAAATTGTGATTGCGAAACTGCTGATATTTCGCGTTGCTGTTTTGAATAAACAAAACTGGAGTGCCGCAACTCACATTAAGATTGGTACTCCCCGTTGGTTTTCGTTGCGTGCTCGTATATGTCAGAGCAAATTGCTCTCTGTGGCTCTTTACCTTGACCGATCAACCAGGGAACTCGCGATGCGAGGCAGCTATGCAAAGCGTGCATGCCTTCGAGTGATTGGGTGCGTGTATCGTTTAGGGCACCTCACCCTTACGTGTCATCTCACGTGATAGTTATTTGCTATTTTGTGTGATGGTTTACATCTGCCAGTGGGAGCTATCGCGATGTAGTTGCGTACGGTGGCGCGCTAGTTCCAGCTCATTCTTTCAGCGATATAGTAGAATGGAGATACATCCACAAGGCACACTTCCGAAATATTATTGGTGCGTCTAACCTCTTCACGAAACAACCACAGCTGTTTTAATATATCAACTGTGTGCATCCTGACACATTATTAAGGCCTTAGATGCCTCAGCAAACACTAAGATTGGCCGTCAATTGATATCGCCGTTTTGTTGCTTTCACTGCATGACAGTTACTGTGAATGCTCTCTGCACGAATTGTGTACCCTATATACGGCGGAGCTTGCATCACCCATGCGCTGAGTAAGAAAAGACAGTTGCACGGTCCCTTTGGGCGCTATCCCGCCAGCTAACAGAAAGGTAGCCATAGCAGCCGCACATGAATGTTTGAGCGATGTTATTTACAGTGTAAGCTTATTCGGAGACGTGCTAAGCGATAGACCAAGACGAACAGGGGGTTCTCACTAACGATCACATTTTTACGTTAAAGAACTAAAGGGTGGTGCGCACGAGTTAACATCCGGTCACTGCGACACCGAGTGACTCGATCAAGGCTTTCATCACAAGTTTGCGTGCGTGTGGCACTAAACAGAGCTAATGTGGGCTAACGCTACACTCGTTGAGATAATTATAGGGTGAGTTAGACGGCTGGCGCGAATGCTCTCAGCACGCTGCCTGCCGCAGGCAGCGGTTTGTCTGTCTGTACATTTATCGGTTTGTCCGTCGTAACGATTTCCAAGCTGCACCAAGCGATACCCCAAACGGCCAACCCCATCCGCAGCACCCACCAATATTACTCAAGTTTCAGCGCTCATACTTGTGCAATTGTCAATTAAAAGGCAATTATTGCACATATCTGAGGCACCGTAACAACACGTCAATATTTTGTATGTTGTCTTTATACTAGAGAAGGCACACATAAGTAATTCTAAGGACCGTAGTGTTTATCATGCTGGGCTGACATTGCAACAGGATGCTCAAAAGGGCAAGCGTTTTCCAATGCTAAGACAACACGGTGGTGGCACCTGCCTATCCGCTTTGCGTTTTACACCTTATCGCCTTCCGAGACAGGCGCGCATCTTTCTCCGTGGGCGCGCTTGCCTTCCTTCGTTTTCGAAGATAACTGCCAGATAGCGTTTGTGTCTAACGTGCCTCGATGCGCTCGTTCGCCTTTGCTGCACAGATCGAGACTCTCTATTGCCAGCGCTTCCAGAATACAATTTACCGATTTTCTTGCACAAAACATAAAATAAAACGTTTTGTTTACTCTCTCCACATGCAAGACTATCGTCTTTCGTCAATAATTGCAGTGAACACGCAAATAGGGGGCAAAGTTTTCTCTTACATCGGAGCCTCTTATATAGGGGTTTGACTAATTAAGTAGTCCCGCTCATTCACTTGGCAAGGACCTTTGAAAGCGAGCTCACCATACCGGCAGTCCGGCTTATGAGGTCAGTTTGGAGAGCGTACTTACTAGTGCAGACTTCTGTGCATCCACCTTTGCGTGAGGAAATGTCGTACAAGTCTGGAGACACTATTTTTAATTTCGTTTGTGGAATAGACTGAGGGCTATGTTTACAAAAGTGGTGAAAACTACTTTTCTGAAATCGTCTGATGCATTGCCGAGGCTAGCTTTTAATTGTTTGTTTGTGGAATGTGTCAACATCATATATAATTCAATACTAAACATTCAAGTGACATAATGTGAACATTGATCCTCAAGGCACTGTTTACTTCAGAGATATGCTAAGAGTACAAATAGAAAAAAAGACAAAACATAAACACAAATGCACTCGTCGCGTTCACAGCAAGGCATTACTGATTAATGTTCAAGAACGCCATCTCGATGATAAGATTGACAAACCTGTCTGTAACTTCTGGCATAGCCAGAGCTAGACACCCTGTTGCCAGCACGCTTCTTAATTTCTTCACTATGTTTCACTTCCTCCAGCTTGTACTACCATCTCACAGAAGTGCAGTGTTGGACTCGCATGAGATCAATTGATTTGTGGCATTAGCGAGCAAGGTAAAAATCTGTTCAACTGAGCCTGGCCCTTAGCATTTTTTTTTTTGCTATGAATGGGTCTCTGAACTGAGAGGTTCTGTGACATATAAGTAAGTTAAAACATGCTTAGAAAAGTTAAAGACTGCAAAGTATCTGGAGGCTACTAGAAAAAGACCACTGGTATCCCATCTGCCACTTTTCCATTTATAACTTTGTCATATCCACTTGCCCAAGCTTTCACTTTACCAGTGTAAACGGTGTTATGCGATATAATATTAGCATTACACTCGACATGTTCTCCGCAGGCTGCAAGATCAAATGCTGGCTGCAGTGGCTGCATTTTCGATGGAAGTGAGATGCTTGAGGCATGTGTGCTTAGATGTAGGTTCACGGTAAGGAACCCCCCAGGTGGTCAAAATTTCAGGGACCCTCTACTACAGCGTCCTCTCATAATCATATAATGGACCCCCAAATATTATTATTGTTATTGATATGTTCTCTTTGCTCATTGTTATCTAATAGTGTATCTGATAGGCTGATGCTACATGTTTCCAACATGTAAACTGTCCTAATAAGCTGTAACTGTACCCTGGAACTCATTTTCTTTAAACAGTTATGAAGTACCTCCAACTTCTATAAAAAACATGCTATATGGAGAACATTTTGGAAACTCGAGATGCTTGTGTTCTTTGAGAGTCCTGCATGCGGGAGAATGCCCGACCTATTATTAGTGACGAGCGTTGCCTATAAGATATTTTAATTGGTTTTGAAGTAAGGGTGCTTGCTCGTCCAAGTATTCAGGCTGCTCTCAAGGTAGCTCTGGCTTCTTACGCCAGGAATGAATTTCTTTTTTTCTAGGAGAACACGCTCAAGCACCACATCGTTTTATTCTTCACCAGCCGCGGGTCCCCAATTTGAAAACAACGCATTCGAATCACTGAAGCTTGAGCGCACGTAGTCTCGGGTGTTGCCCCGCTGTGGGGCGCTGGTGTTTCTTATGGCATTTAGGCGGGCGTTTCGAATTGACGCATAATCATTTTAAAATTAGCAATGCTAGCATAAATTACACAATGTGTTAGAACATTTACGATTCGATTTTCGACATTAACATACGCAAAGCTACCAAATCCCCATAAAAACAAGACTTTCGCTGTCACGGCCGGCCTTCAAGCGATGAGCCTGAGCGGTTCCACATGAGTAATATTCTCATGATTTTGTGTTGGGTTGAGAAAATTTAGTGAGTCTGAGTTCGAGTCAATTTGGTTTGAGGAAATCTTTGATGAACCTGAGTCAAAGTGAGCCCTAACGACAAAATATTTTATAGCGAGTCTGAGCGAGTTCCACATGTTTTTCTGATTTATGGTTCATGGTAGCACTAAGAAGGCTAATGCTAAAGAATAGGATGAAAAGTCCTGCAAAATGAAGAGCTGTGTGGGGTGGTTCTCATCATAAGGAAACGGACAAGCTCTTAGAAGCATTTTTGCATAAAAGAAAGGAGTAAATCTGCTTGAGAGCATATATTTACTACACTGAAACACTTTGGGAGCATACTTTGTTTCATTGTGTGATTCCTTTGCAAAAAAAGTGATTAATCTGCATATCTGTAATAGTAGCCTAGCTGGCTGCATAGCAACCTCTTTGTTGTGAGTTGACGACATCGACGCAAGTGCTGTGGTGGAAGGTAACCATCAAACTCGGGACAGTGGCAATGGCAGTGTAGGGGGACTGTTCAGTTTCTAAGGGCTGTGGGTAGACCATCGGTCCACTCCAAAGCTCTTATGACAGCACCTGCATCTCGAAGTGTTATAGCTGTTAATGTCTAGCAACAAACGCACACGTCAAACTCTGGTGCACAAGTGAAAATGCTTCAAGTGTTATTGGCAAATTTCTGAACACCTCTGGAAGGGAGGGTTAAGCTTTATTAGAAAAAAGCATTCAGCCTTTCATGTAGCCAATGCTTTTGTGGACATAAAAATTCAGACCCGAACACCCAGGAAAGACAAAATACATATTAATTTTTATAATAAGCCATGCTTTTTTACCTTGAATGATTTCTAATGTGTTTGCGAAGAGTTGTCGAGTGATCCAGTAATGGTTCACTGTTTTTCTTGTAAGACTAGTGTTCAAGGCCTCGTAATATGTAAAACACAACATTTGCATGCAGTGTGAACTTTGAAAGTAGTGCTGAATGTAGAGGCAGAAGCCAGCACATTTCATCTTCTCTAACGTGTCTTTTTGTTATTGTGAGGCTGGTGGCGTAGCCTATATTTTATTTCAGAGTGCGGGTGTGCTATTCAACATGGCCGTATTACTACTAAAATACTAAATATCATTAGAAATGGAAGCTTACTAAAAGCAGCTATGCAAATTGGCAATAATTGTGAAATGCAAAATTTCTCATCCATGTATGCGTAAATTTTATTTACACACGAGGGTTTCCCGACCTGTGGCCTTCCAGCAACATTTATTCAAAGATTTGAAATTGGATAAGAGAGTTTTCCGCATGCCTGCTCCCTATCCATACTTGCAGTTTGGCAGTAGGATTAACTGTCTTTGGTAACCATCCTTTATTAGCGAATTTTTTATGCCCTAAGGGAAGCGGACATGCAATATTTTAATCAAAGGGTTTTGGAGCATAATTAGTAATTTTCTCAAAATAAATACGTACAACAATAAAAATAATTTAAGCCCTGGTAATTTCACTGCTGTCACATGTGGCATGTATGTAACATACAAACAAAAGCATTGGGGGGTGGGGGTGCAGTTTGATTTCCCTCAACCCACCGTAAGGTTACACGTATGTGTGAAACCAAGTACTTCATTTGCAGAGCATTTAGCTTGCATACTGTTAAAAGGTACTCATTTACATGTCTGTGCATCAACCGGAACGGCACACAGACACATCAATGTAGACATCTGTGTTAACAAGTGTAAAGATTACTCGATAACTTCGCGACTATACTTGCAGCCATTATTAGCCCTTTTCATAGAATAAAAATATTTAGGGTTCCAATAGTTGCAACTGAGCCACTCTTTAAAAGAAAAAGGTGGTCTTGTAGTGACCTATGATGATTAGAAAACGTGAAGAGCAGTTAATAGCATTATACATATAGCAAGCAAAGTTTTTACATCTGCAGTGCATGATTTGAACAGAGCTGCATACGTTGTACAAATTTTCTGACATATATACCAGGCCATACCTTCAAATACCTTGCGATGCATGGCCTTGCATGCATGTGTACACACGCACGTGCACACACACACACACACAGCCATACGTAACTGAACCTTTGCAAGTTGGTTGAACCCACATCAAACGTTTACGGTACACAGAGATAAGCAAAAAAGATAAAATTTCCACCTCACCTGGAAAACAAGTTTCAACCTGTAGCATTTTTTCCCCTACCTACATGGTATCCATCACGTCGGAAGTGTTACGAATTAACCGAGTGGAATCCAGGTTCACTGTATCGCCCACATCCTGTGAAGTTTTGTCACCACGTTCACATCTGTACAAGCGCTATGCAGCTGCCGTGAAGGCCGCACAGCTGGCGATAACATCATTTTCAGTTAAAAGCAGCGGCGAATGGCGTTTTTGCTTTTAGAAGCGTGTTTTCAGGCTGCATTAGGAGCTGTCAATTTTATGCTACTGTCAAAGCTTTGACATTCTGCATATGACTGCCTTCAATTGCTGTAGGAGGTGCATTTCACAACACTGGCACAAGGTACTTTTTATTGAAAAACTCTCTTGATGGAAAAATATGAAGTGTGACAGAAAACAGACTAGGTATCTATGTATGTTGACCAGCAGAATAATGTTGTAGGACAAAAAAATGTCACGGAACAAATTGAGTTTTGGTGCTATGCAGGTGCATCATCTGTCATTTTTATATAATGATGGGACATATTGTGAAAAAGTAGCCGGTTGCTTGTCTTGAAAGGAAGTTACTCCGGATCAACGCCTGCTGAAGTACTTCAGTTTCTCCGATGGAGTAGGGATGATCTGTAAGAGAGAAGGAGAAAAATGTGCACAGTTCCTTCAAACTAGAAACAATTCCAGGCTGTATACACCAGTAATGCCCTTCATAATATTGACGCTCACTTCACTGCGTAAGCTCGAAACTGGATGTTACATTTAAAACAATGAACTGGCATTCGATCATAATAATATCACATGTTCTGCATTAGCACTTCAAATGCCATAAGCAACAAGTATACAAAACTGACACAATGCATTCATTATAAGCTGCTGTGTGATGTATAATTAGGGCTTTTCGTTTTGAATAAATAAAAAAATGCAATCAACACTTGCCAGTGAACTTTTCACCAATTGTTTAACTCTAATTGTAATGCCAAATGACCCTCTTCTCCTGTTTATAGTAAGATATGTTCTAAGCGGTCAATGGTACTTCGGCCCGACTACGCCCACTACAGGGCAAAGGCCTCTCCCCTGTTCCACTAATCAACCGGCCCTGTGTTTGCTGCTGCCAAGAAACACTCGCACTTCTTGATCTTATCTGCCCGCCTAACTTTCTGTCTCCCCCTTGTGCGTTTGCCTACTCTTGCAATCTAGTCAGATGCCCTTAATCACTAGACATTATCTTGCCGAAGCACTGCATGCCATGCCCATTTACCCAAGTCATCAGTATCTTACATATCAGCACAGAGCGAGAGACCAGGACCCCCGAAAGTGCAACTACATATACGGTCCACTCTCTGCACTGGGGTGCCAGACCACATAAAATATGCGGACCTTGTAGAGTTTTCTCAAGTCTGCTAGAAGAAGGTTTAAGGTTCTGGTAGTATGCTCAAACGTAGGTGCTTTGAACTCAAGTATTTGTGCTGCGTGCATTTGTTCTTGCATTCAAGCCTAACAACTAAAATATGCTTCATATTACAACATTCAGAATAAAGCAAGATTGAACTCCGAATTTCGGAGCATTAGAGATTTCCAAAACGCAAACTTTAACAAATGCCAAATTTGCGACAGGAAATAAACTTCAAAAAGCACTCTCCGAATTTCAAGAAAGATTCCGAAAATGTGGAGCTATTATGACATATACGTTATATGATACTGTATGATAACCAGAACAACATGCTTTAAGCCAAAATACTCGATCATACATATTGTCACATTCATATGTTCAGATATTTAAAATTTCCTGTCATATTTATGAATTTGGGTTCAAGTTAGAAATTTACTAAAATTTCATCAAACTTTATAAGAAAGGTGGAGAAACTTCTCACAACCTTCAAATAGCTTTTCAGTCGCCTAGGTACCTTGAATGGCTTCTGATTATGAAAGAACATCGGAGGAGTGCCAGCCCGACGAACTTTATTGACAACAGAGCCATTGTAATCTTGAAAAGTTATGTTGCTTTCCCATTAGCCGCTGCCTCCGAGTTTAACCTGACTGGGAATTGCTGTTACTGACCTGCAAATGTATTCCATCAAGGTGGTGCTAGGCAAACTTGAAATAATTCCCCGCAAGCATTCCAAAGCGATTTCACGAATTTTAATACTTGCACAGGTTGGCAAAAATGCCAGTCATTTAGGCTTCTCTACATCCACTGCATGTTGCAGCGACAGTTAGCCAAAATAATCTGTCACTCAGCTCTTTATTTGAATAAGAACCTCAGGTTCCTTTTACTACTGAGGGTTGTCAGTGGTAAAAGGAACCCGTCTTCATTCTTCTTGATAATTAAGGCACTGATTTATTCACACTTAACGAGCCACACCCAAGTTTCCGTACCGTATCTCCGCCAGGCTTCCACCCTGCAGGACAGACTTCTCCGTGCTTGTCGGTGTACTGGAAAGCCTGCACCAATCGTAGTGTCTCGTCCACAGATCGACCCACTGGCATGTCGTTCATGGTGATCTGGCGAAGGTTGCCCTTGTCATCAATGATGAACAGACCCCTGTAAAATTTTAAATGCACCGTTAATATCAAACGCTGTCGCACAAAATATGCACAACACTTAGTAGCATGTACACTGACCTCAATGTGTGCCCGAGGTCCTCTAGGTAGACACCGTAGTCCTTTGAGATCTGGTGAGTGAGATCAGAGAGCAGTGGGATCTTGATAGGTCCGAGGCCACCTTGTTTCCTTGGGTGTTGATCCTATAAAAGGCACGAGAGAATATATTTCATGTGTCGCCAATCCAGTCGTCCGTATTCTATTTCCCCATACCACCAATTTCTTCAAGAATAACAACACAGACACACATAAAAATCTAAACTATGCCAAAATCACGTTCAAGATATTTGCCAAGTAAACAAGGCTGAAAATCACAAAAAGAAAAGCCACATCGGTGTTCTTGTTGTAGAGAACATCCGAGAACGTCGCCACACGTCACAACAATGAACAATGCGAAGTACATTTTATTCGTCAAACCACAAACTTGGGGCACGATTTCCAGAATCTCGAGACAAGTGACGAATAACACGGCACTTACCATGCAAGATGGGTGAAGGGCGAGTCAACAGAACACGCCACTACTTCCGCGTTCAGCGCCTTGAATTCCTGGACGCGATCACTGAATGCAATGATCTCCGTAGGACAAACAAACGTGCTGCAACGAGAAACGACCCACAGCATCATTTGGCATCGGATCACTTCAATGAGGCAAAGTCGCCGCAGTTCAGTTTGCATATTATTTACTTACAAGTCCAGCGGATAGAAGAAAAACACCAGGTACTTTCCCTTGTAGTCCGAGAGTTTGAGCTCTTTGAACTCTCCATTAACCACGGCGGTTCCGGAGAAGTAAGGAGCCGGCTTAGAAACTGCAATAAAAGATAACGAAATTAGGTTGCTTTTACGTCATCCACCAATGCACATCTCGAAATGAACACGCAAGCGCTGATAAATGCTTGCAACATCAGCGGCTTCGCACGAGCACCCGAGCACTGCTACAAACCTTGCCGACTACGTGTACTACATACTTGCAACGACGTGGGCGCTTGTTGGTGCATTATTGAGCATTCTAATAAGAACATGACGTGGTCTGAAACGTGCAGTCTTACGTGAGATCGCAGCGTGCCGCGAAGAGCACGCGCACGTTTTTCGAACGCTGATGCCGGCATCTAACACGTCACGTATACTCACTTGGGTTTTGCTCCAGTGGAGGTTATGCGCCGAAGATTTCGTGTTCTCTTGCGGGTAAACTTGGCCGCCGCCGTAAGAACGACACGCTTCCTCGGCGCAGGTGATCAGTTGTGGACCGATCGTTAATGCGACCAAGAACCACCTCCAGCAGCTTGCCATCCTTCCTGTTTGCTACTCTACCGGTTCGCTACTGCTCTCCTGCCAACTTGCCAATCCCGCGCGCGAGAAGGAACATGCCCTTTCTATCTCCCATGCCTTCCCGCTGCCGGAAGAGGGCGTCACAACATCAATAAGATTGGCGCGTTTTTTTAAAAAATTTACACGAGGGCGAAAGGATGTGTCAGCGGTTTGCAGCGAGAGATCAGAGTAGGAGTCCGGAGACACAAAAACGACAAGTACCTTTGGGACCATGCTTTTGCGCCTTGGTATACTTATGGCCTCACATGCACCACATTGCTCACAAGCAGTCGCTCAAACTTTTCAGCATATCAGCAAGGACGGCGCCAGAATTTTTCCCAGGGGGGGGGGGGGGGGAGGGGGGTGGGACAGACAATAATCAGGGGATCTTCAGCCCCCCTAGATTAAAAGATTCGTTCAGATGATGCAGGAGTGTAAGAATGACCAGCTCATTTAAGAGGTAAGATAATATGGTTGTCTCTGAAGAATAAGACAAAAAACCTATGTGCACGAGCATTTATACTTCACTCTCCTTAACTACTTGCTGCAAATATGCGCATGCGCTACAAAGCAACAGCATTAATTTTAGCCTAATCCATATAGCGATGTCAGACCTTGCAGTTAGGTTCATATGCCATGCACATATTTTTTGCATCACTACTACGAACACCAGCTGTGCTAAATTCACATTTAAGCAGTCACGCTGATATCTTGACAGTAAATTAATTGAAATACCATTGCCCAGTTGTTAAACAAATGTAAAATAGAAGCCAGCTGCCTGAAAAAATGGTCATTTGACCCATACACAGTATATAATGCATAGTTTACTGCTGAAACATAATGCGGCCTTTTTTGAAGGATGGAATGAGGCTTTAGAGTGTGCCCTTTTTTCATGTTGTGCTCTTAGGATGATGACAGTAGTCCATTGTGCTCAAATGCAACCATAAAATGCATTAGTCCAAATGAGATATATTTTTATGTTCTTTAATTTCCTAGGTCTGAAGAGAAAGTATGAAGTCATTAACTTCTAAATATTGTTAATAGTTTATCTTTATTTTTATTAATTTTAGCGTGCATCCTTCTCAAAATTTAAGTGTAGCTTAATGTTTGCCTTGTGTTAAGCCTTCTTGAGTGACTGATGTGGTATTTGCTCACGTGAAGCTTCATAGTTCAAAACAAATAAAAAAAATTAAGACAATTTTCTAAGTTCATGTTACTGTTATTATACACATAATGAGAATAAAATAGATGCACATTTTTTGAATATTATTGAGGTGAACATTTTTATGTTGTTGGCAGTTTTGCTTTCTTTGTTAATGTGCAGACAAAGAGACTAGTAGTAGGGCTACAGACAAAGATAGTGACAATAATGATGTTTGGAATTAGCACATCGCACAGCTGGTCAGGCTGTTTTTACCTCTTTCTTGTCATTTGCCACACAAATTTTCACCTGGAAATTCGTTTTCAGGTAACGTGTAACATTCATGTGTTCCTTTCTATGCTATGGGTATAATGACATGAGCTTTACTACATCTCCAAAGCTAAATATAGAAATGAGCCCACATGATAAGCCACCAATGTTATCTTGTCTATTTACAACGCATACAATGCATCACAACGTAAAGTCAAAGGGCTCAAACTGTTTTCGAAATTCAGCCACCATCGCCACTTCCTCATCTCTAGACATTTTGCAGTCTTTCCAGTCTGCTTTGTCCGGCAGATTAAGAACTTCTTCACAAGCCAGCACTTCCCTGCCGAACTGGAGAGGAAAGTTCTTCTTAATCCTATGCAGCAACTTGGTGTTATCAAACTCCATGTAGAAGTAGGGCCGCCCGGGGTCCACAATCTGGCGAAGGCTCGAGTTTCGGGGTATTTCGTCTAAGTCTACACCGAGCGACATGCCGTAGTCCACTAGCACGGACTGGAGACCTAACATCAACGGCTCGGGCACAGGCACGACCTGGATCTGCAGGTGGGAGCTCTTATAGTTCCTTTCGAAAAAGACAGGTCGCTTATTCTTTGATTTGAAGTACTGCTTCAAGCTTTCCTTGAACTTCACGACATCTTCCAGTGTCTCCTCGTCCAATTCGACCGTACTCTGATGGTGACCGATGGGCAGTATGAGCACGTGATCCGGAGTGAGCGCTCCTTTGGCCAGCGCAGGTAACAGCTTTCGCCGATGCTGATGACCAGGTGTTTCTCCACTTCGGGACTGGCCAGGCAAAACCAGCAGGGTCCCTTGGGGGCTGGAGGGGGTCGCTTCTTGCGCTCTTGCCTGTCTCCGGAATCGCGGTTTCGTTTCTTGCCCTTTTCCGCGGCCGGCGTGAGGTCGTAGAAGAACTGCTGCGACTTGGATGACGCGTCCTTGAGGTCCGACTCGCTGAACTCGTACGGACATTCGGTCACGTCGGTGGGCTGCTTCACGAGCTCCGCATTCGTAATGCTCGACATGGGATCCATCGAGAAGGCGTAAAGCCACTTGGCCTTGGTCGCGTTGCCGACGGAGGCCAGTGATATGAATCGCGTAACGTGGCGAGCTTGCTCCTGGAGCACCTTGTGGTTCCTGTACGGAGTCCTCTCGTAGTATGTGTCTCCGGATGACGTGAAGTGGCATCTAGGCCGGAGAAAGAAGGCGAGTAGAGATATGACGTCCGAACCATTTTCTTCTTCAGCGGACGCGGTGTGAGCGTATTTGCTCACGTTCTTCGGCCACTGGGATGTGATGAACAGGTCTATGCCCTTGTGGCTTGTACTTTCGACGATCGGGGTCAAGAATTCGACCGCTTCCTTCTTGACAAACTCGCCCCTGGAAGGTTTGCCATCTTTACTCTCGTTTCCGCAAAAGTAGGCAATCTTGAGTCCCGAAGCACCGGTAAATATTCCACGGGAACCCAAGTGGACGACGTTGTCCGCGAGGTCCGAGTCTGAATACGACTCGGGCGTGATGCCAACGGCGTATGTCTGCAGGGGGACCTTGCGGCCGCTGAGCTTGTATTGAAGCCATAGCGAAGTGTCGGGCCCGAAGAAGTCGCCGACGCAAAGCAGCATGTCAAAAGGCCCGTGCTTCTCATTGACCCTCGACACGCGGTCAAAAAGTTTGTCAAACTGACCGCCGACATCGCCGCACACCAGGAGTCTCATGGAGGACGCCATCCCGGTTCTAGCGTCTACGATGGGGCAGATATGAGGACGGGGACAGGTACCACTTTATTACGGCGTTTCTCAAACACGAACAGACCAAGATCGCTGATTTTGCAGCGTTTTTAGACAGCCCAACCGCACAACTACTGAATTCGTACGGGCGACGTGCGATTTCACAAAAGAACAAACAAAGCAATGAACAAGGTTGCCCGTTTGTGACGCGTTTTATTCCGCATTGCGTGTCAGCACTACTATTCTTTCATTGATAGTTTATTGCTTTTTTTGCTTTCAATACACGTAAAGTTACGTTGTAGTGGTGTAAATGATTAATTTGTATCTATTATTATCTATTTTTGTTAAAGTGAGAGCAGTTTCGGTTTCGGAACATGTGTTCGTGTTTTTGAGTTTCCGTGGTAACGGGTGTTTCTCTTCAGTTGCTCCTTTTCAAAGAAAAGTCCGGAGTGACATGGGGGCATGTCCTTCTAGAAAGTCCAAAAGGTGATGTTTCGAAACCCTCCATTTGCAAACTACCTCTGACTTGCGGAAATCTTGCCATTGTGTCACGCGCCTTGCAACAGTTTATTATGTGTAGCGAATTACGTGCAACGTTGGTAACATGTGCGCGCGCTTTACCTTAGCTGACGTGAATCGTGCTAAACATTTTTCTGGCAGGGTGTTGGAGTATCATACCGAACAAATACAGTATACACGACAGTTCTCTTTGGTTGTTTATCAGTGCCCGAAAAGATAGGCGGCGTCGTATCTTTTGTATTTTCCAGGCACATCACACTTCTCATGATTGGTCTTGACAACGCTGGAAAGACATCGACAACGAAGCACCTGTTGAGAGGCACGTGTCATGTGGTATATGATTTGCCTCTTCACTTAATTTCATACTTAACGCATTAAAACAATACTGTTTAGTTACTTTTTGAGTTACCTAGCTAGGCTTCTAAATATTTCGATCTAACCAGATACGCTTCATCGTTGAAAATCATTTAGGCGCGAGAGTTCAGACTCTCGTCGCATAGCGTGTATTATCTGCTCCTGCTCCAACGTTTTGGGCCTCTTCGGTCATGCGAACCAGCTAGAAAGAATTTTACAAACTCACCTATCTATCTCACCATCGTCATCTATTAGTCTTTCTTCTCCCCTTTCCCTTCCCCCAGTGTAGAGTAGCAGGCTAGAGCAAGCTATCGCTCAGGCTGACCTCTCTGTTTTTTTTGTAAATAAACCTATATCTCTCTCTAACACGATAAACTTTATTTGGCGATTTCTCAACACATTTCCGATATTTTGTTTTCTTTTGTGACCTTGTTCCCGACATTTTTAGACAATACATGAATTCCCCGATGATGGATTATTCGTAGTTGCGGTTAGTTTGAACGGGTTACTTCGCAGTACTCTGCCTGAATGTACGTGCCGCTATTACGTGTAAGTGGTCGACAGAAGATACATACAGCGCCATTAGTTCTAAATGAATTTTTGCATCATACTGTTTTCAAACCAAAGCGTGTAATAATAATTGTAGGGGTTCAACGTCACAAATCCCACCATATAATCATGAGAGACGCCGTAATGGAGGGCTCCGGAAATATATGCACACGACCCTAAAGCATTTTCAACTCCATATAAAATGCGGCAGCCACAGTCGGGAGCCCCTTAGCCACTAGAGCACCGTAGTAGCTGAGTCCCTTAGCCACTAGACCACCGTGGCGGGTAACCATGCAAAGAGTGCAAACAGATTATCTTACCGCAGTGGTGTCTCAATGGCTGCGCTTGGTTTTCGCTGCTTGTCGGAAGTTCGCTTCCTGTAGGGTTCAGGCCCGAAAACAGATGATTAATACATTTTTTTTCACCTTTACTATCCCGATGTGGTTCGAATTATGATTCTCCAGATGTCATTCAGCACGTCAAACACCATCACTTGGTTCATATCAGTCGATTATATATGCCGTGGCGCAGATGCCAATCCTGAGGACGTGGTTCCCACGGTGGGCTTCTCGAGCGTCGAGACTGAGCGCTGCGGTTCCCACGTGACCATTTGCGACCTGGGAGGCGGTGCGAAGATCCGCGCCATCTGGGAGTGCTACTACGCACTCGCCCACGGCTTGGTACTCGTGGTGGACGCATCGGCGACGCACAGGGCGCCGGAGTGCCGCAGCACCGTAGCACAGGTGCTGGCCGACCCTCGGATCGGCGGGAAACCTTTGCTAGTGTGAGTGTACAGTTGAACCTGGTTGTAAACCACCCTAATATAGCGAATTACCTCTTAAAGCGAACGAAATACCTCACAGGTCCCCGAGGAGGCATAGGGCGAGGGGGGCATGAACTGCAACTCAATACATTATAGATTGTGTGCGTGCGCGTATTCCGAAATTCTCACACTCACGAAAATTCCAAGTTACCGAACTATACAGATGCTATGAAAACAAGTGAAAAAGAAATTAACGAATAAATAAATAAAACACAATAAAATGCTGCATAGCGTGGCAGTAAGTATTAACTAGCGTACAGGAAAATTTGTACCACAGTCAGGATATAATATAATTGCGTCGTTAAACATTATATTAAAATATAAACACAAGCTCACGACATCGCAATGAATTAAGAAGCAAACGTAACCTGATTGGAAAACACCTCGCACTAGATTACACACACACGAAAAAAAAAAAGAAACAAAGCGCGCTGCATAAAAATTGTTTGTAAAAACCACAGGGTTATAACTAGAGCAAGGTCGTTGAGGGGGTTCTGACAACCCACGAAATTTTGTAATGCTCTGCCATTTCGGGGGATACTAAATTATTTTGGCGCCTTCACATCGACCAGCAGTTGCCAAAGTTAGTTGTTCACAAAAATACCCCCCGAAAAAGCTTCCTCGGTACGGCTTTCAAAAAAAAAAAAATAAATAAAACGTCATGGTTTCTCAGCGAAGTAATGTTATCCGGTAGGTTGTTCCAGAGACGGATATCATATATGCTTATTAAGTTCAATATAAGTAAATGAAATCTATTTACTTTGATCTCAGCTTCGGTCAGGGCCTTATAAAAACAGAAATGAACGCATGAATGTTTTCAAGCCCGCCGAATTCCTTTATCCGCATACGATGAATGGTCACCACTACTATAGTATATCTCAGTTTATTCAATTACCCGTCCGTACCAGTACGTAGTTATTCAAGTCCATTATTGACGCCAAGGGCGCTCTGGTGAATGCGATTCTTCTCAAAATGGGAAATCTGCGGATACGATTAGGTCAACCAGATAACTTACGAAACCATTGTCATATTCTGTAATTTTTGCTTGGGGGGTGGATGTGTACAGAACGGCTAACTTTAAACTTTGGCAACTGGTGGTCGATGCATGTGAGGGCGTACGAATACAGTTCAAGTATGAAAAAAGTGTCTATGGGCGGGGGGGGGGGGGGGGGGGGGTCAGATTTCTCATTTCGACACCCTCTTGTTACAGCCCTGCGTGTAACCGTTTTTTTTTTAATGTACCTGCAGACTACTCAACAAGCAGGACCTCGAAACGGCCGTCGACGAAATGGAGATGTGCTCACTGCTAGACCTAGAGAACGTGGTCAACCAGCACAGATGCCCCACCAGAGTGGTATGTCCCCTTGAACTTCACGTCTAACGTTGATCTATTGTTCGTGTAGCATTCTCCACTAATTAAGGAACGCGAGCGCGATTGCTCGCACGTCTTTTCTCTTGTGATGGACATCACACCTTCACCTAAAAAGGAAAAAAAAGAGAAAAAAATTCCTCAGAAGTAATTTAATTCCGGCTTTCGTCAACGGGAGCAGGACAGCAGAGAACGACCTTGTGCATAGAAAAGTGCCGACAAAAAGGCGGATCATCATATTGGGCTGACGTGCGTGCTTTGAACGTTGCTTGTCGCGGTGTAGGTCACATCGAGATTGGCTTTGTTTTCTTTTCATCAACGTATGTGACTCGTGGATGCAACGTACTGCAGGGATCTGGCGCTCGGTGGTGTGGGCACTCACTTCGAGACGAAGGCCTCCGCTTTCCGCTATTTTTTTGGGGTGATCACAGGCACGGGAAATACAACTATATGGGACAGAAAGTATTTTTTTATTGGCACTTTTGCCCATAGATGTGCGCATGGTTCTCCTTCGGGGGGGAGGGGGGGGCGAATGTTTTTTGCAGCTCCTCCCAATACCCTTTCGCTGTTTACAAACACGGGCCCTTGATGTCATCCGGTTTGGAAGAGCTTTAGAAAACAGCCTGCTGATTTTCTACACTTTCCTTCCTTTATTCGACAAAATATATTGAAATGAATGTGTATTTGAGCCACATAAAAAATGTAAGAGATTACCTTTAACTTTACGCACGTTTATTTCATCTGAAAAATTAAAAAGATACTTTTCTGATGCTTGAAAGAAACTTGAAAATGTGCTTTTAGTTCGAAGTTGGGAGCTGGTAAATGAGGTGACCGGAAGTTTTTTGGGGTACAACGCTTGCAGTCTTAAAAACCATCTATTAAGTCAGTGTATAGGGCAGATTTTGGCCCCTCTCAGTTGACTACGGGGGGGGGGGGGGGTAGAGGCGCCTCCTTGTCTCCCACTCCCCCTACACCCGTGCGCACGCGTATACTTTTGCCTACGCTGCTTATATATAGCTTAATTATTTGTTGTTTGTTGTCATTCCACTGTAGCCCCGCCGCCGTGGTCTAGTGGCTCAGGTACTCAGCTGATGACCCGCAGGTCACGGGATCGAATCCCGGCTGTGGCGGCTGCATTATCGATTGAGGCGAAAATGCTGTAGGCCCATGTGCTCATACTTGGGTGCGCGTTAAAGAACCCCAGGGAGTCGAAATTTACGGAGCCCTCCACTACGGCGTCTCTCATAATGGTGGTTTTGGGACGCTAAACCCTACATCATCATATCATATCCTTCATTGTCAATACATATTCCGTGTTAAAGACAGCTATTCTTTCAGCAGTTCACTATAGTTCCGTCCTGGTTCAAGCAGCAGTCCCCTTAAACGTCGGACAACGCAGAACCGATGAGCCCGACTCCTGACGTTGCTCCTTCCTGGGCTGTGCAGGAGAACTGCTGCGCCATCAGATTCGGCGGCCGGAAGCGCAAGCGGGACCCGGGCATCGACAAGGGCTTCCAGTGGCTCCTGGGACACATCGGCCGCAACTGGGATGAGCTCAGCGACAGGGTGGAGCGGGACACGGCGCTACAGCGCGAACAGGAAGAGAGGGAGAAGGAGCAGCGCCTCGCCAGGGTACAGAAGGCCAGGGAGCTCAGGTGGGTACTGCCTTTTATATTTTCCAGTCGGTCGGGCTCTGCCGCACTTTTCAGAGATGCTGAAAAGTACGTCTCTCTCTGTTCTCGTCCATCCCGACGTGTATTGCGGCACCGTCGGTGCGAACGCGCCACGCGGAAATACGTTCCTTAAATCTGGCTTCTGCGCAACAAAGGTCAACTTGAGGAGAAACTAGCTTTACAGGCTCTTCACGAGTCACTTGTGCTAGTTACACTGCAATGTTTGTCGATGTATTTAAACTTGCGTTGTCACCTCTGGGCATTTATATGCGCGCTGCCTACCATATTTGCGCAGTTCTCATGTTCGTTCACTTCTCCGTCAGCCTCTTCCGATGTGTTTTATGAAAACCCCTCCCCGGTCTTGAGTAGGATTAAGAACTGAGACAGTTGTTATTGATTAATGGCGACTATAAGCGAACTGCGTGATTATAACAGAGACAGATGAATATACTGTGGATACAACGCGAGCGCTAACCGCAAATGGAGAGCTCATGATTGTGACTCATCATTAAATTAAGCCACACAAAGCAATTGCTTTTATTGCTGACATAACAATTTGTATAGTCTTGATTTTTTTTGTTGCTATCTTGGTGAACTGTTGAAGGCTGACTAACACAGTACGTTATGACTTCCCTCCTGTGCTTCTTCTTTGTCTGCTTTTACAAACACAAATATTTGCCCTACTTACAAGAACAGTAAACTGTGCTCAGTAAGTAACCTACACCTCAAGAATGTGCACCCAAGTAGAATGACAGAAAATCTGATTCGTTAAACTAAATTAACGACCACGATTGGAACCTGGCAAGATGGACATAATCTTTTTGTTTTGAATAATCATGACTTGACTGATCAGTTCATACAATACAACATGTCAGCAACGTGACTGACCGTTCCAGCAACGTTCTAATGTACTGATGATCGGCTGCAAAATCAACTTACTCAGAATAGTGGTCCTTCACAGCTCGCTCACTTGATCATTAGAATTGCTCAAGTGCAACTTACTTTAGCAAGAGTGATTAGGCAGTTAAGTAATTTTTTCTTTTGAACAGGGCCAAGGCACGCGCAAAAGAAGACACCATACCTGAAGATGAAGGCGACACAAACGGCAACAAAATAGCCAGTTTCGAGCACGAGCAGGAAGATGGAAAGGTGAAGAATAACTTTTTATTTCACACTGCAACTTGCAATGGTGTTAGCACAGCTTTTCAGAGAGGAAGAAAAAAAAAGTCCCATCCTTTTTTTCTTTTGTACGGTACATACTACAAGTCTCTGTATTAATGAAAATCGACAATGGAGCCAAAAAAGGCATCATTGTAACAAGTGTGGTGCCCCATATAAGCTCCCTTGGGCTTCATTATCACCTGGCTTTAAATAACATTGTGGCAAAGAATTATGATCCCTCAAAATTCTCTTCCTTAGTGTTTCTGCAGGATTTTCAGTACAAAAGAGACTTTGAGTCATTCCAATCATGCAACAGCGTTATTTTGTATCACAGCTCACAGGATGACGAACGTGAAAATATCCTGAAATTGAAAAAAAGAAATGCTTTCAATATTGGCGACATTACAATGAATTAGTGCAGAAACGTCAGGGCAGCATCGCTACGAGGCTTCTGGCACTCGTCTCAAAGGCACCGCGCAATGGAGTTTTTCACGTGCAACAGCAGCACCAGAACGCATAGTTTAGTGTGCAGAAGAACCAAGATGGGGCTGGGGTCAAACTAGAAGTGATTCACCACCTGCGTCCCGTATTCCTTGTACCTGTAACGGCCAGTGTCGGTGACATTCACCACTTAAAATGCTATGCAACTCTCTCCGATCAATTTCTGATTCTCATCATTGTGTGTCACAGACAGAAGCGTAATTTACCATTTGGTATATTTACAATTTACAAGAACTAAAATTTGTGCAAGTTTGTAGGCATTCATAGTTTATCAAGAAATGCAAGAAAATAACTCAAGAAAAGTAATTGGGCTTTCTCGCAAATACCCTAAAACCTTTTATGTCTTCATGCTAAATGCATGAATGTGAGCATGCTTCATATAATCTCAAGCTTTCGGAGTTTAGCGTGTTTTAGCGCATCACATCCTTCTTGTCAAATTTTGGTTTTGAGGGCACAGTAAAGTGTGTTTGTGTGATGATGTGTGCTTGGCATCCTTTTGGGGTTGAGACAAAGCACTTTTGCATGATGATGTATTTTAAGTGATCAATCTGAGTAGGTTGATAATAGGCATGGATTTGTGAGAATAAACTTTTCGTTGAAGTTGGTGCTAGTCTGTCCTTGTGTTTTGTCTTGTGCCATCGTCTTACGCTTATTTTACAAAATAATTACAACATTCCTACTTAGCAAACTCTTGTCAGAATACCCTGTTGCTACCTTGTGCTGTTCTCTTTGCATTCAGATTGAATGCTCCAGAGAAGAGGATCTACAGGAGGATAGAAAAATGGAGACACCAGATGGTGCCCGCTTCATAGTTGTCAGTCCCGTTCAGTGCCATTGCTCACCAAGCGGCGAAGCAGAGAAGCATAGCTTGTCTGAAAGTCATTATGAGGGGCCGCTTTCAAACGACCGTCGTCCATCTACGCCCTCGAACAAGACTTTGGGACTTTCGCTCTACATCCCGGATGCATCCTGCCAGCCAATGACTCAGATAGAGATGTGATTGTGCATGTTTAACTTTTTCTCCTTTCCTGCTGTGCAATGTTACGTGCCTTTACATTTTGTGTTGCATAGAACTTTTGCACGGAAACTTCTAGCACTGATTGTGCAACCTGATCATTAATTCTGCCAATATCCTCTGCTCAGCCATACTGCCCTGGCGCACCACATCAATCTATCCTGTGAGTAGCCAGGCTTGAAAAAAGGACCCTCTCCCACGAGGTCTGTAAAAAACGGACAGTGTTGTGCCATAGTGCACTCCTATAAAAAATGTGGGTAAAAGGGCTTTCAAACTAAATAACAACGTTGTGCATTCTCTTGTTGCTCATACATTGGCAGTTCTAAGGATATCAAATTATGTGTGCATTATGAATGTCAGTTGTCTCCCAAACTTACACAGACATCCTGATAAATACTAGCCTCAATATAGGGAGGCACTACATCTGATTGAAGAAACAAGCAGAGACAGTAGAGTGTGCATTTCCGATGGAGGCGGAAATGTTGTAAGCCCGTGTACTCAGATTTGGGTGCACGTTAAAGAACCCCAGGTGGTCAAAATTTCCGGAGCCCTCCACTACGGCGTCTCTCATAATGAAATGGTGGTTTTGGAACGTTAAACCCCACAAATCAATCAGAGACAGTAGAGTGGAAGGCACTTGCAATCATGTTACATGGTCAGACAAAGTGGTAAAATAGTGAGTGCCCAAAAATGCTCATCGATGCTGTGAGCATATGCAGACCACAGTACGCAATCAACATAAGTGATGGGTACCAGGGCGCAGATTTGGTTAGAAGCTGTCCAATCATTGTTGCCATTACCTTTCCTCTTATGCACTGCCACGTGTAACATTTTCATGACAGAAAGCAAGGGCTAGAGCATCACAAATACAGTCGTACTTAGTGGTTTATATATGAAGTGGTGCATGTGGTGGTGTTTGACATATCTGTCATGATTACCACTCTGTCCCACTTACATTTCCATAACATGTTTTGGAAAGACGTGCAACACTGACCTGCCGCCATACCATTTAGAACATGGTTAAATATGAGTGCATGCCTCTATATGAGAATGGAAATGGGGTCGGTCCCATGCTTTTTGCATGTGTTGGCCTTTCTCATACAGTCTGCAAATTGCCATACACACAACACAGGTAGGAATTAAACAGCTATATCTTACGATTTGCTAATGTTTTGATGAAAAAGGCTGGCCACATTCAATTTATGTAACATAATTATTTTCCATTCAACAGTTCGTAGGTTACAGTAAAAATGGGATAGTGCAGCTGTAAGCCTGCAGAAGACCTCCTTTATTTTTGCTGTAAAAACTTGAGATTCTGCAGCTCACTCAATTGACACTGTCACCATCTCTGAAACTACTATTGTTCTTCTTTGCAGACTGTCATCACACAATTAGAGCCCCTTTACTTTGTTGTTGATGCGAGATCTGTAAAGCAACTGTACGAGATATACAAGCAATTGTACAACAATGCCAAAGTGCACATATCCACAATGTATCGTACAAGCTCCTTATAGGTAATGCACTTTTCAGTTTACGCCAAGAGTGTTAAGTGGTCAAGTAAGATGTTTTGTACTGTATCTTCACCACACAGTTTGCGGATCATGTGGTGAGACAACAGGCACAATGTTTATACATCATGAATGTTACCACTCAGAAAAATAAAAACTCTCAGGTCCGACTATTGTCGCGTTGGTCCCTTCGACTGTGCTGTTCGATCATGGTACTGATGACTAGTCTTCAACTGTCACTGAGCATGTGGGAGAGTTTTTGTGGTCTTTGCTACAGTTTAGCTTGAAGCTGTGCTTTGGTTTCTTTTAGACCCAGTTGAAATTCCTTGTTGGTCGGATCAAGCGAAACAGCCTTCTCCATGTCGCCCAAAGCAACGTCGAAACAACCTGTGAATAAAGCACATGAAATAAGGAAAACGTGCTGAATGTGGACTAGTTATCTTTACCAATCAGCACACATGCACGCACGCACACACACACACACACACACACACACACACACACACACACACACACACACAACACACACACACACACACACACACATATATATATAAAGGAATGTACAGGGGAAGTTATTAGAATCAATGGAATGTAAATAAGAAGAAAAGTGGATGAAAAAATAACCAGCCGTGAGCAGGAATCGAACCTACGACCTTCGAATAACGCGTTCGATGCTCTAACCGATTCGAAGGTTGTAGGTTCGATTCCTGCTCACGGCTGGTTATTTTTTCATCCACTTTTCTTTCTTCTTATTTACATTCCATTGATTCTAATAACTTCCCCTGTACATTCCTTGGCCTTACTGTTGTGTTAAAACACGGGAAAACGAGCCCTTAGGTACACACTTCTTTCCCTTATATATATATATAATATATATATATATATATATATATAATATATATATATATATCGGCTGTGTATGCAACACTACTGTAATATAAGTCCACGTACACTCACAAAGGAGCGAATTTATTGATGTCAACAACGTTTTTATCCGCAGACGATTGTGTTATGTTTTCATATGCTATCAAGCTGCGTACATGGCGTCGGCGTATGTGCAAGTTATCAGAGTCAAACTAGGCAGCACTTTTGGTATTACCCATCCTGTACTTGACGGTTCCACGATTGAAGTAGGCGGCCGCCAGGGAATCGCAGAACGTATGGCTTCCGTGTAATCCTCCACGGCCTCGTCGAATTCTATCATCCTGTAGTTCACCTGACCGCGCTCGTTGTATGCAAGCGCGAGCTCGTACTTCCTGGAAGTGCCAGCGAATTAATGGAGTGAACTCCAGTGGAATATTACGCACCCGCATGACAATTTCATTAAAATGAAGCCGCTAGGAGCCGGTCACCTGTGGTTTAGGTCCTCGGCGCTTTTTGGATCGTGTTCTTGGCTTTCTTGGAGGAGGCGCATATACTCGCTCTTCTTCTTTTCGATCAGGTCGTCGAGCTGCGCTTTTTCTCGTGTTTACTGGGAATATCGCCTGTCGCCGAATCCATCAAGCTTCGCGTGATTACGTGTAAAAATAACTGCGATTGCCAGAGAGGATACACAATCGCAATCGGAAGAGACGCGCCGGCTGCTGTTAGGATCGGCTTCGGTTTGAGCTGGATCCAATGTGGATTTTCTACACAATTACGGCGGCCTTTACGTCTCGCATGAAGCAAGCAAAAATGAATAATCTCTGAATTTTGTGAAATATTTTTTGTGACATACTCTATGGCTCTGTGTGGTGTAACCAAGCCTCAGAGATTGTAGTTAGAGCCATCATTTAAAATTTAATTAGGCTATCCTCTGGAGTAAATAGTTCCTTCGCTGTGCACAAAACATTACTTTTGAGATCTACAACAAAAACTCATTGAGCCCTATCTTCCAAAACAAAAACTTTTACACACAAAAAATTAAAAAAAATACGCACAAAAATTACTAGCGTTTAAATTAATTTATAAGTTACAGCTTCTAGGCATGTATAGAATAAAGCTTGCGCTAGTTGAAGAAAAAATAATTTGAAAACGAAACAAAAGCAAAGTTACACTTATCATCATCAAGACGCACGCATGCGCGCCACAGAGCATCTGTACACGGTGCGTCGTCGTCGGGCGAAGAAGTGATTGGCGAAGTTAGCGTGAAAAAAATTCGACTTTCGAAGGCGTTCGAACACTGTGTCGCGTGATGTTTATGCGGACTCTGCACAGGTCTCTGTCGCCGGCAAGGAAGACATTGTCCATCGTCCCTGTCACCTCTGCGAGCTACCACGAGAAGGCAAGTACTCGCAGTGCCCGTGCATGCATTCCTGTACTGCGCATTACACCCTGCGCGATTCTCTGGGCTGATCATTTCGAACAACCAAGCACTGTCCTTGCCTAACTCGAAGCCCTTCAAGTTGTCCGGCCGCTAATCAGCGTCGGACACGTATTTGCGACCCAATTCGTTCGTTTCTTCGCTTCTGTGGTATGCACACGCGATCAGACAGATATTGCAATGACCGACTTTTACGTGGGGTGACAGTGCCGGCCGCAAAATGTAGTGCACTACAGCGAGAGGCCTGCGCGTGTCGAGTAGATATAGCGAAGGGCATTTCTTTGTTTATTTCGCCCTGGCAACAGCTCCTGCGGTTAGCGAAACTATTTCCACGCGTTATCTTTAAAAAGTGTTTCCTGCCTCGTGCCGATTTTCTTCTCTTTCGTTACCAGGTTATTGACCACTACGAGAATCCTCGCAACGTTGGATCCCTCAATAAGGACGACAAGAATGTCGGCACCGGCCTTGTTGGTGCGCCAGCGTGCGGCGATGTCATGAAATTGCAGGTAAAAGCGATTAATCGCGTTGAGATCATGCCTTAGAAGGCGATGCTTCTTTGGTGACACAGGAAAGGTCGCTTAGCAGGCGCGGGTTTACGCTGGCGGTGAGTTACTGCAATGTTCGCGTATGTTTTGGAAAGCAGTAAACGGCATATCCACTCAAAAGGTAGAGATGCGATAAACGAAATACTATTTAAAAAATAATAACAAAAAAGAATGTAAAAAAAATGGGTTTCTCAATTTCATGCGTTAGTCGTTACAATGCGACCAATTCAGTTATGGGCAATCATTTATATTTGTCTTGGGTTTTGAGGAAAACCAGGCCGTTCAATGCTTATCAGTTAGGTGCTTAATGACTGACACAGCAGGCAGTGTCTTTTTGAATTGCCAAGTTTAACTAAGCTGTCCTGGCATATAACTGAGATGTGATGCCACATAATTACCTGCCACGGTTATCTAGTGGTTATGCTGCCCGACTGCAGACACGAAGGCCACCTTATCGAATCCTGGCCACGGCAGCTGTAGTTTCTATGGAGGTCACCAACTCAAACATGAAACTAGGAGCTCTCTACGAGCTGCTCCTTTTACTAAAATTTTGCCCTGTACTTTCATTCCTTTCGTTTTTTGTTAATAATGTGCCTGTAAAGTATTCCGATTTCATGGTCTGAGCCTCCATAAGAATGTATAATGAAACCACTTTTCTTCCAAAACCAGTTCACCAGTCATATTGTAAA
>NW_023613826.1:0-41034 GCF_013339725.1 Rhipicephalus microplus
GTGTGCTGCCGTGCAATAAGAGGCAGTTTAATTCTGTTTTAATTAACGAAATGAACCGAGCCTAGCAGTAGTCGAGCGCGGCGCTGCTGCGCAATTAAGAGGCCGTTTTAATTAACGGAATGAACCGCGCATTACAGAATTCGTTTTAATTAACGGAATGAACCGAGCCTAGCAGAAGTCTAGGCGCGTTCTCTTGCTGTGTGCGCAGCTGTGCGATTAAGATATCGCGCTCTCAGTATTAGGGATGACTGGGAAAACTGAATAGAGTCGCAGGAGGTGATGCGCTGCCCCCTTCCCCTTATTTTTCTTTTTTTTCTCTCTCAGCTGATCCTGTCGCGTCGACCACGCGCTACGACGGGGGACGCTACGCTTCCCCTAGCTGTGTCAGCACAAGACATATGTTCGTACTCGTGTATACATGTGATGAATAAGCGTTCCAAGGCTGGTTAATGGGTAGTCGGATATGCTACAGCTATGTACGCCTGGAAGGCTGCTTTATCGAAGCAGATGGAGCGAATTAGGCGCGACTTGCGCGTGCCTGTAAATGGGACCCGGCCGACGAGCCACCGTCGCTTACAGGGCCCCACCCACAATAAGCACAAATTGTCTCTCAGCTCAAGAGCGCAGTAAAACAATAGGGTGGCTACATAAGAATAAAATGGCATAATATGTCTCACTGAAAAACGGAATTAAAACGGCCTCTTAAGTGCACCGCGGATAGTATCAAACTCTTACGGAAAAGCCACAACTACAGGAAAAAAAATTTCAGCCAAGAAATGCATCGCGGATAGCACCAAACTCTTACGGAGAAGCCACAACTACAGAAAAATTTTCAGATAAGGAATGCACCGCGGATAGCACCACACTCTTACAGAAAAGCCACAACTACAAAAAATTTTGGCCAAATTTAGCAGCAGTCTGGCAACAACCACTCTTTCAGTCTGGCAACCATTTATGCAACGCCAAAAGGAACCTTGCCGCTTGCTGCTCTTGGTTGGTACTGTATCTGCCCTGCATTCTTGGTTTCACTATTTGCCATGAGAACTTTATCATGACATATACATTACACGTGTTCTCTGCAGATGATATCCTTCTTTTTTTTCGTAATATTCATTTGTGGGAATTTAGCTTTGCGCAGCGGCGGTGTCGTACCAATGAAGTTTGAAGAGTGTGTGTACGTTCCGGAATCACCATATGATCACGAAAGACGCGGTATACATTAGAGGACTTCGGAAATTTTGAACAGGTGTTTTATGTAACTTGCACCTAAGTTTAAGAACTCCGGCATTTCATCTCCATCGAAGTGGGGCCACTGCGGCCGGAATTCGATTACTGTCGACCGTTCGAGCCCCCACCCATTACAAAGCCACGCAGGTTCTTTCTTTCTACGATCTTTTCCTCGGTTTAGTACGCCTTCTAGCTGGTGGTGAGACGACCCTTGTAAGAATGTGTGCAGTTCAATTTTTTTTCATTGTTCCTGTACTTCAAGTTTTCTTTTCGTCTGTCTCGAACCAATACGCAATTGTTGTTTTTTTATCATTTACAACCACTGCGAAGCAACTAGTGGCAGTCTTCATTGAATTCTGTCATAGAGCGTATAATTTGAATTGCTTCTGTCAGCGTGCACTAATACGCAAAAATAAATGTTTCTACATTGGATGATAATAGGGGAAACGGCAGGCGTTTACACCACACACCGTCAGTATTTAAAATCTTTCAGCACGCATTATTATTAAGTAATAATTATTTATTCATACTGTAAGCTATCAGGGATCATACAAAGTGCTTATGCAAACTGTACTCGCGAAGCGTCCATACAAAAAAGATGCATGAAGACAAGACTGGGCACTGCTGTGTAGAATGAACACGCTATGTCGTTAAAAAACAAAAAAGCAAGTCAAGTTGTGCGATGAGTATATCGTGCAGAAATAGTTAATGCAATAAGAAAGGCGTCCGCCTCAATGATACAGTGGTCACGGTGCTCGGTTGCTGACGCGAGCCTCGCGGTTTCGATCTAGGCCACGGCGGACTCGTTTTGAAGAACGTAAAACACCAGGGGCCCATGTACTGTGTCAGTGCAGGCAAAAAGAACTGATTGTCAAAATTGCCGCAGTCTTGCAATGAGGCGTGGTTTTAGAACGTAAAAGCCCCACATGATAATTAAGACTAACAAAGAAAGCATATAAACGACACCCCCGATATAGATTTAGAATCCCCTCTGTGGTATCGGCGTAGGGATTTGTTTTCAACATAAAAGAGTTAGCGTCTGCCTCTAGCTCATAGCTCATGCGCAAGCCGTCAACTTACATGAAATATGTGCTCCCTGCATGCATTCAGGCAAAATTAACTCTAAAAGATGTCCAAGCTTCAATAAGAAGAAAAGCTCGCCAGCTTGCACTTGTTTCCGGGAGTATCAGGGCACCACACTCACGTTGCGTAGCGCGCTTCGCATACCGTCGAGTTGTGGTGGAGGGGCGCAATGGCGGCGGTCGTAGCAGACGACGCGGCTGTCCTCACCCTCAGCGGAGCGCGCGGGCATCAAGGCACCCTAAGTCGTGATGCGATCAAGATTTCTTAGGCCAAGCTGGCAGACTGGTCTGCTAGTGTTGCGGCCCCTTGGGCCCAAGCTAGCCCCCGTCAAACTTGGCTTCCCCTATTTTCCCTCCCCTTCTGAATAATAAAGCTTATTCCTCCTCCTCCTCAGAGATTTCTTCGTAGGAGAAATTAAGCGATGCAATGTGGACCCGCGATAAGAGAACCAGACACACAAAATCCCTTCACGGTTTTCTTCGCAGCTCTGCTTACGCGTGCGATTCTTCGCGATGAATTCTAACCAACCAGCCCAACGACTCTTTCGAAGCGCATGCAGACCTGTCTAATCAGGTCCCTGGCTTGCATATATACCTCGTCGCGGAGGTCTCTCTAGAGATTCACTGGAATGGAGTAATACCACCTACTTTAATTAGGTTTATTTTCTTTGAAAGAAAAATGAAACCTAGTGAGCATGGCAAGCAGATAGGCTGCATTTAGGCTGTGAATATTTATTAAAGTTTTTAAAACCTGAAAAAAATAAACAAGAAGCGTGTAACATTGTAACTCCACAATAAACAAAAAATGAAATTGATACATTATGCACCTCTCCAAAACCCCATAATTCATAAAAAAGACATTTTCAGAAATTGCCACAAATCAAATAAATTTCCCTTTAAAGCTGTACAGTGCGGAAGCCTGCTTTGGTTAAGGCATCGATCATTCGTTGGCAGCAAGTTTCGGGACTGTTGCAAGTCGAAAATGCCAGTGGAAGTTTTACCAAACATCGAGCACATTCACTTTAGTCTACTATAACTAAAATCAATATAATTGTAAGTATTGTCATGAAGTGGAACAGTTTGGGTTTACAACAGGCTTTACAACTTTCTCATTGAAGGTTTTGTATTGGAAGCTATAGGTAAAAGTTAATTAAATGTTTTCAATCACATGAATGTACTCAGTAAATGTAAGGTAGACTAAAAGATACCACGAGCTACTTAAGAAGATAGTGATTAGTACTAATTTGGCTGTGTTCTGACCACCCACACGTGTATTTTTTCAACTTCAGTAAGACAAGTTGGCTGAAACATCCTGCATGAATCTCCATCTGAAAAGTGGCATTTTACGATATTTAGGCTGTTTTAATGAGGTCAAATTAACACATCAGTTAAACGATATGGGTGATGCAGAAGGTTGTCCTTTTTACATTTATTACATTTATTCTAAGTTGAAGCTAGTAGAGCTCAGGTATCGTCATATGTGCACATGGTGTCCTGCTTAATTTGTTTTTGTTTCCAAAAATAATTTTCAATAAATTTCACGGCCTAAATATTATATCTACTTATTTCGAATAAGAATACATGAAAAGCGGACAAGCTTAAGTACCATTCCAAATTATATGGCTGATATTTTTCACTAGATGTCTGTAAAACCATGCTATACATCGTAAACCCCCCCCTCCCTTATTTTTTGTCCTCTACATGTGGCGAATCTATTTAAAGTCAGAGCAATGATTGTCAACAAAAGCGATTTCTTCATTCCCACGCTTTACGAACACAAGTTTTGTTATTGGAGGAAATTCCTACCTTCTCCCATAATTTTCTATTACGGGGAGCAGCCAAACCAGGTTTAAATCACTGTGCCATGTA
Source organism: Rhipicephalus microplus (assembly GCF_013339725.1). Classification (NCBI taxonomy): domain Eukaryota; kingdom Metazoa; phylum Arthropoda; class Arachnida; order Ixodida; family Ixodidae; genus Rhipicephalus; species Rhipicephalus microplus. The sequence goes on from NW_023613826.1 coordinate 4,179, forward strand.
GGCAACTGTGGAGAAACCATTGCAGGAAAATGTGCTCTTAGAGCAGTAACGTTGCACTACCTTCTGCCGATGCAGGAAAGACAGCAGCCACATCACCTGATCAGGGACCCGATTGGCTGCGCTTTCGCACGCAAGGTTCGAATGGCAAAGAATGGCAAAGAACGAAAAAATACTCGCGAGTTGGTCTCTCAAATATTCATGGACAATGCCAGCGTGAAATATGAACACAGATACAGGACAAGCACTGATAATCAATGTTTGTCTTATTTATGTGTCTCTTGGGCAACACAGCACCGCAAAGATACTCAGTTGCTCTACATACAGAAATTATATACGCCTGTTAGCTGGCACTGATAATATTCAATCCTTACCTTTTCTCCAGCCTTACTATGACCACTACCCGGCAAAGGTCTCTAAATCATTTAATTGACCCAGTGCTGTTTGATGCGGTCGCACTATTCCTGCAAACTAGCAAAGGCAAGATAACCACTGGAAATTAAGACTGCAGACAGTATTCTAAGAGAAGGCAAGCACACGATGGATAGGCAAAAATTTCGGTAGACATGCGAGATTAAGTAATGTCAACAACACTTATGTAAAGTTGGTACATATATTCTGACCTCGATATAACGAACCAGGATATAACAAAATATTGGTTATAACCATGCAAACAAAATTAGTCTTGCAATAATGTTAAAAATAAACCTTTATGACCAATTTTCGGATATATTGAACATAACTTCGTAAAGATCCAACGTTGTCATAATGAGGTTTGAGTGATTCACATATACCCTTCAGACACAGTTATGATGAAACCATCAGCAAAAATGCAAAATTGCAGTTCATTCCAAGGCACTTGATATTAAACCGCAGGAAAGAATTAATGGTAAGATGTTAATATGTGACCTACTTATTGTTAAAGGCCAACTCCGGCGATTTTTCGACCACGTCAGAACAATCGTGCTTTATGTTCCTTATACCCTCTTCTCACACACCCGATAACTGAAATGCTCAAAAAACTTGAAAATAATTTTTAACTACTGAAAAACCGCAATACTGAAACCGAAACCCAACCGAGTGCGCTTCTATGTGTGACGTAAAATTTGCCTAACGCTGCTGGAACCAGCCTGAATGCACATCATACCCGCCAGATGGTATTACATGTCCACACCGTTCGCGGCCATCGGCTAAAATGTTTACGCTGTTATGGTGAATATTTGGCAAAACGTGTGTGGCTCACAAGGTAACAACACCACTTGCACCTAATGCACGCCCACCAACACGGAAAAGGAAATCGCACGCTCAACCAAGAAAGCACCGGCCAAACCCACACAATCCATAGCAAACAAGCAGACGTTGCAGTGGCATCACTTCGTCACTTCTGCCAGGCAAAACTCAACGTCACACACACAATGTTGCCATTAATTTTGGCAAGTGAGGTGAGCATTCCAAGGCAAGCTATAAAATTCATTTGAAAAGAATCTGCGAAACTCTCAAGTCTGCAATTTGGCATGAATGGCGCAGACGTGCAAATGAACGTACCCAGTGAATTTTATTGAAAGCCACTGACCTCGAAAAATCGCCGGGGTTGGCCTTTAAGTCAGCCATGTTGTCACCCCACCACGGTCGTCTAGTGGTTAAGGTACTCGGCTGCAGACCCGCAGGTCGCGGGATTGAATCCCGGCTGCGGCGGCTGCATTTCCGATGGGGCGGAAATGACATAGGCCCATGTGCTCAGATTTGGGTGCACGTTAAGATGCCCAGGTGGTCGAAATTTCCGGAACCCTCCACTACTGCGTCTCTCATAATCATATGGTGGTTTTGGGACGTTAAACCTCACATCTCAATCAAGTCAGCCATGTTCTATTTCTTTGTAAAAAAATAAACTGAGACTCCGAAAACATGGGCAGTTTGTCACTGACTATATGCATTCCGAGAAAAATACTATGCACTTGGCCTGCCTCCTTAAAAGTGGCACGTCATACGAGTAGCCAAACATGCTAGTGTGCTCAGCAGAGTGATCCTCTACAGCAATACACAGCACGATGAAGCTAAATGACTGTTATCTGTCCACTTGGGAGGGAGCACGTACAAATATACAGGTAGTATTTTAAGCAGGTTAATTGACACGCGCTGCATAAGAGGCCTCTGCACTCTCATGTATAGTACAACTGCACACACCACGCTGAAGGAGCATTTTGAAACAAGAGTGCCACCATTTACTGGCCAAATCAGCTAGCAGTGGCACTAAACATGCCATAGCTGGGAGGTTAGGCAAAGAACCAAGACAAGCAAATCACCAGAGGACTTTATTTATCAAAGGTCATCACATACAAGATGACCAGCATATAAGTTGTCTAACTCTGCTAAAGATTTATAGTGGAGAGAGGCAGCCATACATGATCAGTGATCATTAAGCCTTTTTTAGATATCTCTACTTTTCTACAATGCTCACATACAAAGCGAACACATTCGACCAAGCCAAACCTTTCTTTTGAGCACAACTGAGAAACTCGTTCAGCAATTCCCGGATAAAACAAAGCTTTCCACAAGGCCAGACGACCACCACACAATAAAGTACTATTTAACACATACTAGCCCGAAAATGCACCATATTGGCATAATGACAAGAAAAAGTATACCAATTTGTGAATCCCTTACATCATAACCCCATTCATTAGCCAATAAGCAGAATGTTAGCAAAATGAAACAGTCTATTATTCACAACTTCAAAGACAATCGTGGACAACAGAATTCCTAAGCGCATTATCCGACTCCACAGCATATATAGTCCATTAATGACATGACAAAGGTCAAAAGGTCATAGAAAGGCACTGTTCTCAATGAAGACCAAAGTTGATCATTAACTCCATTATCGTCACATCAATCACTGCATACCCTATAACACAGCTCATTATCGATAAGACTAAATTTCTGAGAAACCACTCTGAACAAAACTTCAGATACACATTGAGAACAATTTAGAATAACACATCTACTAGTGTCATCACATATGATCAATGATAAGAATGAATGCACAGTGTGCCTCTTCTCTTCAAAGACCATAGTGACTAATACGGTACAAACAATTCCAACCTACTTCTATATGTGTTCATTGCACTGTCGGTCACCGCTGAGTCTCTGCCTGTGCTCCAAGTATGTCGCCGCAAAGTCATCAGCATGCATTTGCTTGCTAATGAGACAGTTTCTTCACACTTGAATGCCAACGTACGATTCTTGTTGCAAGATGTTATAAATAGCCAGAAAATACTCGGTTCGTGATAGATGCCGTGAACCACCCGTGACACATGATGCACTCAATTAAAACCTTTTTATGCTGCATGCACTGTGACACACTGGTGACCTACGCTCGGCAGCACTCTATCATGTGCTGTTGTCTATTGTTTGAAAGTGCAACCAATATATACACTAGATATATATTTTTATTGTCTTGGCCATGGGACAGTGCTATTGTTTTTAAGGAGAGTTAAAATCTGGGCCAGTTGGTTCATGATACTTGAAGAAACCCAGAAAAAGCATGGGACACGAGAGACGTGTCACGAGACACAGGACACGTATTTGCATCTCCTTGTTTCGCATGTCCCGTGCTTTTACTGGATTGCTTCAAATTGTTTTCACGACACCAAGTTGAGACCTATTTCTCTTTTGTGCTGCTCACCATCATTTTGTTACGGCTTCTAAAATCTATTTCACTTGAATAAGTATATTCATTTTTCCTGAGTATTCAAGCACTTCCACTATTCAAATAGGTATTATATATAGTATTCAAGTTCACTTCAATTCAAATTTCAAATATTAGAATTTGAAGTATTCGAAATGAACGAATATTAATATTATTCCACATGTAACCCTTCTATAAACCTGATTTCACTGCAGTTGAACGGTGGTGTAGTGTTAACACACCTATTCGAGAAATATTCTCACTGCCACGAAGCCCCACTTCAAGGTTAAATGAACATTTTGCCCTCACATCTATTCATCATTTATATGCTTAAAAGCTAGCTATACTTACTTACGCGCTCTAAGTATGGTGAATTTTAGAACTTGAGACATGTTCAAGTTATCACTTGCATTTTATCGAAACTTAAATCCTGCTCCTATTTAAAGTTGCTTCTGCATCCTCTGAACCAAAATGAATGACATTAGAGCTTACCTTGATTCAATCTTTTATTATTGTGCAGGTTAGCTGGGTCATGACAAACATGCTCATTTTCTTTATAATATTTTCTTAGTACAATATTTACTCGGATGGGTATATATTGTTCGGATTCGATTCGAAATCATTTCACTAGATCACTATACACTTTGAATTTGCTTTGAACATAGAATTTACTATCATGCCTTTTATGGATGCAAAACAAACCACATCGCAGAGGAAACAAATGTCTGTTTGTGTTTTTAGGGCTAGCCATTTTGTATTTCACCATAGGTGTATGGGGAAAAGATAAAAACGAGCCCTGTATATTTCAAATAATTGCAACAAATGTCAGCCACAAAATTAGCAGCACCATCTCTTCGAGTGAATGAAACAGACACAAGCACGTGACTTATTGGTGGGCGATGGTGCACTTCCAAGATATGCTGAGTGGCCTACGGGTGGGTCACTCGCCATGAAAAACGACTCCTATAGAAAGTGTGCCGTTGCAAACGTGTTACTCTATTGAGGAGAACCTGTTCTTGGCCTACATGGTGTGTGTTTTAAAGAAATCGCCCAGTGTCCTTCTGTGTGTGTCTTTTATTGGCAAATAAGCTTTTTGAGATACCTCAATATAATTTATACCAAGGGTTCATTAAAATCACAATACGTGACGAAATTCAAGCAACCCTTCAGCACAATGAGAGAGAAGTCCTGCTTTCGGTGTGTAGTTTTCACAACATGAGATCAGAAATTTGTAAATAGGTTGTGGGTGCTGAAGCCAACATTTTAACAAGTGGAGTTGTTTCGACTATATGACACACAAGAAAATTCATTCAGTGATTTACAATATATTGGCTCTTGGTACATACCTGGGCCTGCTCTATCACTAACACGAATCACAGTTTGCATGGCATGAAGGAACAGGCATCCTTTAACTTTCGCAACGTGTGACTCCTCTTCACAAATGCTGCATCAGATTACAACCAATAGAAAGCACTCCAACCCACTGTGACACATAGAAGCAAGACCACAAAGGTACAATACATAGACAATTTTCCACAGTGGCGCCCGGGCGCTGCCAAGTTCGATCACATGACTCTGACTGGCCTTCCCCGAGCCAGTTGCCTCAGCCAATGCATTGGTGCACTTCATTGCATTGGGTCAGGAAAGCGGCTGTGGCCGAAAGCGCAAGTAGCTAGGATGGAGACATATTTAGCAGCGCTGCCAAAGTCCACAGTACGGAGACGGCCACAGTGTGATAGCGCCATCTAGTTAGGATTGAACAAACGAGCTGCGAAAAATCGTCTATAGGACTGTGCACATCAGATGGTCAAGAAAACGTAACAAGGAACTGAAGCAGTGCGGCTCAGTAAAAATATCACAGTGAAGACCACTAAACTATTTGTCATCGTGTCGTTTACTCATCTTGTGAATGTTACTGGATGTCTCATATTTCCTACTGCTCTCTTCACATAACTAGCTGCAGTTGCATGTTCCTTTCTCTAGCCGCAAGGACAAAAAAGTGGGGATAACGCAGTCATTTATATTAGGTACATATATTATTTCCTTGGTTCTGTGTTTTGATGATGAATTAAATAAAGTAACAATGAAATAAGTAACAAATTCATTGAAGCAATGTTCATATGCATGTCCTCTGACTTGTAATAAATGAAAAAAATATACTGTTGCAAAACACCTATGTGCGGCAATCACAGACAACCGGATGGCATTATTCTGTACTCTCCACTGACTTTATTCTTGTCTTTTCCATTTCATATTATCCCCTTACCCACGTGGAGAGGGATTCGAGTGATCAAGGGAAGAACTGGTTACGAGAGGAGAGCTGCCGGGTCTTCTCCGATTGATTTGCTGGTACTCACTACAGCAGCGACTTCTAACAAATCCAACAAAGATGTTTACGGCATAAATCCCAACTCTCTACTCAAGTAGTTGATGAGTGCATCCCAGCCAAGGGTGGCTGAGGGGAGGCAAAGAAGAATAAAAAGTTGAAAAGGTGACATCATAAGTACTATATTAACTATTATGATGAGCTTTGGTGAAACCACAGCAACTCTGTAATATCCAAGAAATATTAGATTAGGTTGAACACAAAGCCCTCACGGAACATACCGAATATGTCACTACAGCCGAGTTTCTGAACCTCATTCTGAATGAAGCCTCCAAACTTCGGATATGATATTCCATGAAAGTCACTCTTCCATAGAGTACCTTAAACACAGGGGTGTTTACACCACTACAAAGCACTTTCATGATCTGTCAAGCTTCATCTTATGATTTACCAGCACTGCAAACCATTACAAATTAATAGCAATAAAATTTCACAGTGAACCACTCTTACTGAGACTCTGACTGTAATGTCCACGCAGAGGGCAGACTGTTCATCGGGTATAATGCTCCATTCAGACGTTCTTGATAACACACCTAATAAAACACAAGGCTGTGTAGCGGTATATGTGAAAACAAAGATGGTCTGGTGAGACACCCTAGAAGTACTACCCTCTATAATCAGCCTCTCCTACCCAACATTCCTAAATATTATTCCACAGGGGGTGAAAACAATGGAGGGGGTGAAACAAGCTGAGGTGGCTGAAAAATGTCAATATTTGGTAATAAAACCTTATTATCACTAAGCACAACTTATGTGTGCGATCATTACAATCTTTTTTGTATCGATACAATTCTCTGTACGCACATACCTGTATTTTTAATTTTTATGTTTTTAAGCAGATGCAAATATACGAATATATAAATGTACAAACGTATGTGAATATGAAAAAGTACCTATATAGACCGGAACATGTACAGATCATGTACACATGAATTCGGCTGGGGAATTTCACGAATTCGTATCTGTCGAGGTTTCGCATCAATGAGACTCTACTGTAAGTTTAGATGAATGCCTCTCAAATTCGTTTATAATGCGGTGGGCTCGCAAAAAGCCTGGAACGGACTGGCCTGTATTTTTCTCAATGTGGCCAGATCACACACACACACGTTTCAATTTTCGGGAGATTTTAATGGCAACCCTACACACGAAAGAAACGGTCGCAATCCGGCAGTCTCCTGGACAATGCAGAAGACTTCGCAAGTATGTGATGATAACACCAATACAAATAGTTCTCTATTGGTGGCGGAATATAGCACAACGCCGCAACCAGCTACGGCAATGCGCCGTAGCCACTTGCGGAGGACACGCTATTTTACTAATTTATTTTTTTATCGAAAATGAAATATTTTTTGTATATTTCAGGCAAGATTCATAAATCGTACGCATGATCGAAATTCGTACATTTTACGGGAAAATCGGAAGAGCTGGCAGGTATGCTATAGCAGCACTTACATGGACAAAAAGACCACCATCCCTAGCATCATATGATAAGTAAGACCACTACCAACTGCCGAGCCACTTGTTCCATACATGGCGTGACGTGCAGCCTCGTCAAAGTAATCTACTAGGGTCGTAACTAGGGTACCTAGATGTTTTACACGATATACCTTTAGAGTGCACATTCGAGAAAAACTCTTGTTGTGTCTGAATTAGAAAGCAATCAATGCTTTTTCCCTCGTCAATTTCAGGAAGAACATCATCAAGCCGCATTTTGTACCAAGTTAGATTCGTTCATTCGGGTTGACGACGTCCTTACAGCCGATTGGTACCTGCCGTAAAATGGAAATCGCTTCATTAGATTAGAAGCTTTGTCTCAGAAGCTATATTCTTCGACGTGAAGCAAGTCGAGAACCAGCCAAGCACTAGCCACCTAAAGATCTAAAAGAACATACTTGGCTACTCTGTGCTAACAGGGTCTGACGACAAAAGACGAACGTCAGGCACTCACCCAACTAGAGCGGGTGACTTCGGCCATCTCGTCGTTGCCGTCGAGCGGTGTCGTGGGTGTCATCGGGCCTGCCAAGATCCACTCCAACTTTCCAGCCGTAGAAGTCGGCGTAGCGGGTCCTATAGGGCAGCAAAACGATATCACGGTGGTCGTCCTTGGGCTTCCAGGGATCCGATCCAACTTTTCAGCCGTTGAGATCGGGGTAGCGGGTCCCAGAGCAGCAAAACGTTGAGGACAGGGGTAGCGTATCCCGCAGCTGCCAACCACTCTTATGAATTTGCTCTGTCGCGATGGTAGCTGTGGCGAAGAGCGGCGTGCCGTCGAGCGGACTTCGATGAAGCCTTAGCCCGAAGGTGAAACAGGGAGGCAATCTGTTTGGAAAACAGCAACAAAAGGAGCTTTTACTGTAGCAGGTTGTCGTTTGTACAAAGCCGGCCAGCACGACAACGTCGGCTGGGGCAAAATCTCCTAACATGGGGCCGGCTCGGCCTTAAATAGCGTCTTTGGTCCATTCTCTCAGACCAGTTCTCGGGCTCGGAGGGGGAGATGTAGCCATACCCGGAACTGCAAAGTGGTTCGGCGGAGGAAACGACGTTATCCCCGGACTGCACGGTTCTCCTGCACAGAAGGCGGCGCTGGGAGGGGGGGAGACAGTTCGTCGAAACAGGGCTCGATCTTGTGAGGCGTGCTCCCGAACGAGGAACATGTCTGTGGCACAACAGTATGCAAAAAATGAATGTTTAGGACATTTCTCAGAAACATCTTGCAGGAAGATTTCTGTCCATCCACGGTAGTGAGGAGCCAGTAGACTATTTGATTTGTTGTTTGCAGTGATGCACATTGCACCTTCATCGCTTTCGCATGTCCTCTAGGGCAATGTTTGTGCCCACAAATTTCGGATTCGCCTCATACATGGGGCGCCATGAGCAGAGTTAGGCCTAGCCACGACTCAATCACAGCGTACGTGGCCGCAGTTCCCGAATTTTTTAAAATATGTCTTACTCTATCGCATGTACAAAGAGCCATGCCACAATGGTCTTTGTCACCAGGTCCGAAATACGTTTAGGCAGAACCTCTAACCGTAGCTTCCAGGTGTCAATGCTAATATATACAGTTGGTTCAAGACAAGTGTCTGCGATGTTCGTAATGAGCACGCCAAAGTACCGTAATCTGATAATTGAGGTTTTGCTTGAAGCTATCAAAGCAAAGCATAATTAAATTCATAGTTACTCATCTTAAAATTTTTGCGCAAGCACACAAGGACACAGAAAGAAAGACAAACGGGTGCAATCTAACAACTGGTTTGTTTTTCGAAAAACGTTCACTTTATATCCCTCGTATCTACGCTCTCTGGTAAACAAAAAACCAAATGCACTGCGCATATACACAAATAACGATAACAAGTTCATTGATTAACAGACATGAGTGAAATTTTTTGCTCTGGTAAGGCTACCGAAGGGTGGCTAACACGCTTGTCTTTCTGCTTGTCTATAAGATAAGCCTCCATTACCTCTCTTGACGTCTTGTTTCTATTCCTATATACCAAGGTAGTGTCGCGAAAACACGAAAAACACGCACACTCATTGCAATGCATCGCCAAATGGGTGTTTGAGCGACCTTTCAGACTTGACATACGCTCCCTTAACCTCGTGTTAATGCACCTGATAGTCTGCCCTATATATTGTCACGGAGTCGTGACGTGGCCGAAGACAGGAGACTTCGTGTTGGGATTTAACTGTTTATTTGGGCGAACCTGTGCCCGGTAAACGGAAAGTCCAATTACAGCAGCAGTCTCGCACAGATAACAGTCTCGGACTGATAGCGGCGAACGGAGCGTCGGCCTTCGATCAACAACTGACAAGTGGCGAAGCACGTCGGCATTTATACTCTTGCCGTCGAATGTTCTAGCGTTATCGCCGGCGGTGGCGTAGGTTCCAGAACAATCTGTACCGTTCGCACAGTGGGCGTGATCTTATCGAAATGATGTACTACAGTCCGGAACCTTCTCGAAAACTGCAGGCGCGGTTTGCGCTGAGAATCGTGTGGTGTTTTGGGACGATAACAAAAACTTGGGAAATGGAACGTGGCATTGCCCCCCTCTGAAAAAAGGCATCGTCCCGATTGATTCGTGGGGTTTAACGTCCCAAAACCACCATATGATTATGAGAGACGCCGTAGTGGAGGGCTCCGGAAATTCAGACCACCTGGGGTTCTTTAACGTGCACCCAAATTTGAGCACACGGGCCTACAACATTTCCGCCTCTATCGGAAATGCAGCCGCCGCAGCCGGGATTCGAACCCGCGCCCTGCGGGTCAGCAGCCGAGTACCTTAGCCACTAGACCACCGCGGCGGGGCAACTAAAGATGAAGGTACAATAATAATGCAAGAAAGTACAATGAATAAATTACGATACAACAATAATACAAAAAAACACTGTTTCAGTTTGTTAACGCGCATGAAACGGCTTGAGGCGCGCGACATGGACGACTTCAGGTCGCGATCGGCGTCGTTGAGAGTTCGTGATGCCGTCGGGGACAACCTCGTAATCAAGTGGGCCGAGACGTCGAACCACCCTGTATGGTCCGAAGTACCGTCGCAAAAGCTTTTCGCTTAGTCCACGTCGGCGTATCGGCGTCCACACCCAAACACGTGCACCGGGCTGGTATTCCACGAAGCGTCGTCGAAGGTTGTAATGGTGGCTGTCGGTCGTCTGTTGATTCTAAATGCGGAGACGCGCAAGTTGTCGGGCTTCTTCGGCGCGTTGAAGGTACTCGCTCACATCGAGGTTTTCTTCGTCGGTTACGTTGGGTAACATGGCATCGAGCGTCGTTGCCGGGCTCCTTCCGTAGACCAATTTGTATGGAGATATCTGCGTCGTCTCCTGCACCGCCGTGTTGTATGCGAAGGTCACATACGGAAGGATGGCGTCCCACGTCTTGTGTTCGACATCGACGTACATTGACAGCATGTCGGCGATCGTCTTGTTAAACCGCTCGGTGAGGCCGTTGGTCTGTGGGTGGTACGCTGTCGTCCGGCGGTGGTTTGTTCGGCTGTATGCCAAGATCACTTGAGTTAAGTCGGCAGTGAATGCCGTTCCTCTGTCGGTGATAAGGACCTCCGGGGCGCCGTGACGTAGGACGATATTTTCGACGAAGAACTTAGCTACCTCGCATGCACTGCCTTTTGGCAGGGCTTTTGTCTCGGCGTAGCGGGTGAGGTAGTCGGTAGCTACCACGATCCACTTGTTTCCGAAAGCCGACGTCGGGAACGGCCCCAGTAGGTCCATACCAATCTGCTGGAAAGGTCAGCAAGGTGGATCAATTGGCTGCAGAAGTCCCGCTGGCCTTGTCGGCGGTGGCTTGCGTCGCTGACAGTCCCGGCATGTCCTCACATAACGAGTGACGTCGGTGGTAAGACGTGGCCAGTAGTATCTTTCTTGTATCCTCGCGAGTGTGCGAGAAACACCGAGGTGCCCTGCCGTCGGATCGTCGTGCAGGGCCTGCAGGAGTTCTGGTCGCAGAGCTGAAGGCACCACAAGGAGGTACTTAGCTCGAAGCGGTGAAAAGTTTTTCTTTTGTAGAAGACCGTTTCGTAGAAAGAACGACGCAAGTGCGCGCTTGAATACTTTCGGGACTTCGGCGGTCCTGCTTTCGAGGTATTCTATTAGGGCCTTAAGTTCCGGGTCGGCCCGCTGTCGTTCAGCGAAGTCGTCGGTAGTTATCGTTCCCAAGAAGTAGTCGTCATCCGGGTCGTCGGGTAGCGGTTGGTCAACAGGCGCACGAGAGAGACAGTCGGCGTCGGAGTGTTTTTTGCCGGTCTTGTAAATGACAGTAATGTCATATTCTTGAAGTCTCAGGCTCAATCGTGCGAGGCGACCTGAAGGGTCCCTCAAGGTGGCTAGCCAACACAAGGCGTGGTGGTCGCTCACAACTTTGAAGGGCCTGCCGTATAGGTAGGGGCGAAATTTCGACGTAGCCCAGATGATGGCGAGGCACTCCTTTTCTGTTGTGGAATAATTTGCTTCTGCTTTGGATAGCGATCGGCTGGCGTAACTAATAACCCTTTCAAGTCCGTCAGCCCTCTGCACAAGAACGGCGCCAAGAACTACGCTGCTTGCGTCAGTATGTATTTCTGTCTCAGCGAATTCGTCGAAATGGGCAAGTAACGGAGGCGTCTGGAGGCGATGTTTAAGCTCCTGGAAAGCGTGTTCCTGTGGTGTTTTCCACTTGAACTCCACGTCGGCCTTGGTAAGGTTAGTGAGAGGATCGGCGATTCGGGCGAAGTTTTTCACGAACTGCCTATAATAGGCGCACAGGCCCAGAAATCGGCGCACGGCTTTCTTATCAGTGGGCGGCGGGAAGTCGGCTATGGCGGCTGTTTTCCGTAGATTGGGACAAACTCCAGACTTGCTGATAACGTGCCCCAGAAACAAGAGCTCCTCATACGCAAATCTGCACTTTTCTGGCTTCAGTGTGAGTCCGGAAGTCTTGATGGCTTGAAGTACAGCTTCAAGGCGCCGAAGATGCTCGTCGAAACTCGAGGAAAACACGACGACGTCGTCCAAGTACACAAGGCAAGTCTGCCACTTCAATCCTGCCAGTACTGTATCCATAACGCGTTGAAAAGTTGCAGGCGCTGAGGAAAAGCCGAAGGGCATCACCTTAAACTCGAAGAGGCCGTCCGGTGTTATAAACGCCGTCTTCTCTCGGTCTCTTTTGTCGACTTCGATTTGCCAATAGCCAGTCTTGAGGTCCATTGACGAAAAGTACTTGGCGTTATGGAGCCGATCAAGTGCGTCGTCTATTCGTGGAAGAGGATACACGTCCTTTCTTGTGATTTTGTTCAGGCGGCGATAATCGACACAAAAACGTAGGGTCCCATCCTTTTTCTTCACTAACACCACGGGGGATGCCCATGAACTCTTGGACGGCTGGATAATGTCATCCCGCAGCATTTCATCAACTTGTCTCTTTATGGCCTCACGTTCCTGCGTCGAAACCCTGTACGGACTCTGACGGAGTGGTCTGGCATTTTCTTCGGTTATGATGCGATGTTTCGTGATCGGGGTCTGCCGAATTTTCGATGACGACGAAAAGCAATTTTCGTATTGCAGGAGCAGGGCCTTGAGCTGTTCTTGCTTATCGTTCGGAAGTCTGGGATTGACGTCGAAAGCTATGGGAGGGGCTTGGTTCCTCTGAGCAGGTTCCGCAGAATCGGCGAGGGCGAAAGCACTGGTGGCTTCGAGAATTTCTTCGATGTATGCGACTGTTGTTCCTTTGTTCACATGTTTGTACTCATTGCTGAAATTCGTGCGCATAACCGTTGCTTTGCCTCCCCGCAGCTCTGCGATTCTTCTTGCGACGCAAATATTTCGGGTGACCAACAGATGCTGACTGCCTTCAACGACGCCTTCCAAGTCAGGTGATTTAAGAGCGCCGACTGAAATAATGACACTTGAGCGAGGCGGAATGGTGACGTGTTCTTCCAGCACATTCAAGGCATGGTGTCCTGACGGCGTGCGCGGTAGTAGTGCTTCTTCTGTGGATAGCGTTATCGACATTGTCTTTAGGTTGATGACAGCACCATGGAGGCATAAGAAGTCTATGCCAAGGATGACATCTCTCGAGCAACGCTGTAGGACTACGAAGTCTGTAGGATAAATACGGCCGTATGGTGACTCTCGCTGTGCAGATTACTGCAGGCGTTACGAGATGACCTCCGGCTGTGCGGATTTCAGGGCCTTTCCAAGCTGTCCTAATTTTCTTTAACTTCGCGGCGAACGACCCTCTGATGACAGAATAGTCGGCTCCAGTATCGACGAGAGCGGTCACACTGTGGCCGTCGATAAGAACGTCGAGGTCGCTAGTTCGCCGTCTTGCATTACAGTTAAGGCGTGGCGTCGGGTCACGGCTGCGTCGGCTTGTTCCGCTGCTTTCATGTTGCGTCGTCAGGCCACCTTCGGTAAGTGAGCTTTCGCCGTCAGGGCTTTGCCTGGTTGGCGTTGTGTTCGGAAAGCTCCGTCGTGGCGTCGTCGTCGTCGGAGGATATTCGGTAGTTCGTCGCACAGCAACCGCACCTCCACCGGTTGCTGCCCTTCGTTTCCCGGATACGGGCTAGGAGACCGGCCCCGCGTTGGGCCAGAGTACTGCCGGTGGTGCGCTGACGTGCGGCGGCTGGGCGACGGCGAACGCGAAGGGCTTCGTGGTGCCCACCGAGTTCCTGTCAGGTAGTCGGCGATGTCACGTGGTCGTTCTCCTGGCTGTGGACGCGGTGCATTGACGGCGAAGCCACGCAGTCCCATCTGTCGGTACTGGCAACGGCGGTAAGTGTGTCCGGCCTCGCCGCAGTGGTAGCAGAGTGGGCGATGATCAGGGGTACGCCAGACGTCAGTCTTCCTCGGTGCACTGCGCTGGGCCGCTGGAGAACGGTATGACGTCGGTGGGGGTGGTGGTGGTGGTGGCGTCTGTCGACGGAAGTGCGATGGGGCGGCGTTTTGGCGTGGACGGGGAGGAGCGTTGTGGCGCAGTGCAGCGGCGTAGCTCATAGCTTCCAGCTCGGGCAGCGGTGCGTGGGGAATTTGAAGCGATTGCCGAACTTCTTCTTGCACAATGTCGGCGATGGAATCCACTTGAGGCTGCGCCGAAGGCAACAGCTTGCGCAGCTCTTTCCGCACGATCGCTCGGATCGTTTCACGCAGGTCTCCGGAGTTACTTTCTGGAGCAGCAGCGCAGTCTGCGGTCAGGCGACGATTATACTGTCTAGTGCGCATATCCAGGGTCTTTCCGATAGTGGTCGCTTCGGCTACAAATTCTTGGGTGGTTTTCGGTGGGTTTCTCATCAGTCCCGTGAAGAGCTCCTGTTTGACCCCTCGCATGAGGAAACGAACTTTTTTCTCCTCAGGCATGTCTGGGTCAGCGTGACGGAATAGTCGGGTCATTTCTTCTGTGAAAATGGCGACATTTTCATTTGGTAGCTGAACCCGGGTCTCTAATAAAGCAGCGGCCCTCTCTTTGCAAGCGACGCTCGCGAACGTTTGCAGGAATGCGCCGCAGAAAACATCCCACGTTCGGAGCGTGGACTCCCGATTTTCGAGCCAGGTCCTTGCGGTGTCTTCCAAATAGAAGAACACATGACGCAGCTTTTCGTCATGGTCCCAGTGGTTGAGGGAGGCCACACGGTCGTATGTTTCTAGCCAGGACTCCGGGTCTTCGAACGATGACCCATGGAAAATTGGTGGTTCCCTGGGTTGATGCATGACCATCGTGGGCTGGGACGCTGCGGTTGTCATTGTCGCTGCAGTCGCGGTCATGGCCTTGGTCTTCCGTGCCTTGTCTTGTAGAAGCCCGTACTCCGGTGGTAGCCCTTGCTGTCGGCGGCTCTTTCGCTGCTCCTGGTTGGCGTCGGGGTCTTCTCCGCGACGTGGGTTGGGATCACGGCTTGACGGGGGCGTCCGGTACATGAACGAAGCAGCACCTCCACCAGATGTCACGGGGTCGTGACGTGGCCGAAGACAGGAGACTTCGTGTTGTGATTTAACTGTTTATTTGGGCGAACCTGTGCCCGGTAAACTGAAAGTCCAATTACAGCAGCAGTCTCGCACAGATAAGAGTCTCGGACTGATAGCGGCGAACGGAGCGTCGGCCTTCGATCAACAATTGACAAGTGGCGAAGCACGTCGGCATTTATACTCTTGCCGTCGAATGTTCTAGCGTTATCGCTGGCGGTGGCGTAGGTTCCAGAACAATCTGTACCGTTCGCACAGTGGGCGTGATCTTATCGAAATGATGTACTACAGTCCGGAACCTTCTCGAAAACTGCAGGCGCGGTTTGCACTGAGAATCGTGTGGTGTTTTGGGACGATAACAAAAACTTGGGAAATGGAACGTGGCAATATACACAACCACACGACAAAGGTATGCAATACACCACATTGTGTACACGTTCAACAATCTTGAGCTTATGTTTTATGCTGCATTCATTATGTATGCAGGTAACTCAGTCACATTTCTGGTTGACCAACGCGCACACTCCTCCTATTTTGTTTTTGGCCGAAAACACCACCTTCACATCTTACTTTCCGACCACCTTTTTTATTTTATGCGAAAGCCTATGCACATAAGGGATCGCTACCACCTTGGAGCTAGAGCCAGTCATCCCACCTGTTTCCAAACATGGCACCGTACCCTGTTTGAGCTTCTTTATTAGCCTGATGCCTACAGCCAACATCACAGAGAACGGGTTTCCCGCGTCCTGGAGCCTAGAAGCCTGTTCATGAACTGTATGACCAGGGTGGAAACAAGATTTGAACAATGCAGGCTGAAAAAAATTTGTGATACGTCCATTCTTGACCAACTTAGAATAATTTGAAGAAAAACTCATGAGCGACTTTCCGACCCTAGGCGAAAAGGTCCAACACAGATCGTCTCCCCAAAAATCTAGCTTCAGATCCAAATACTGTAGCTTATTTTCAACCGGTACATCTGAAGTAAATGTTAATCTTTTTCTTAGAGAATTAAAAGTATTTAGTACCGCTACTCTGAAGTCCCCTTTGCGCACATTGCACCCCAAAACCATGTAGTACTCAACATACCTGAAGACTTTATAGACTACACCTTGTAGGCAAAATTCCATGTCTCTATCTATGCTGCCCATGAATATGTCGCTAAGGACGGGTGCTACCTTTGACCCGATGCATACTCCTTCACCAAGATGAGTGTTTTATCCCCGAACCCAATGTGAGTGTTCTCTATATGAAAGCGCAGAAGCTCAAGGAAAGATTCGACGGGCATACCGCACGTGTTGTGCAATGTCACTTCATGGTGATTTTCTGTTATGCACTCTTAGACACACTGCATTAAAGGCGCATGCGGCAACGAGTAAAATGAGTCTTGAGCATCTATGCTGATACCCCAACTGTTTCTTTTCTTATACGATGTTAGAAAGCCTGTGAGGCCCTCAGAATTAGCCAGCAAAAAAGGGTTAATTACTTCCAAGGATTTCAACATTTTTTGCAGATACGCCGCGACTAGGCTTTGCCACGCCCCTTTTTCGGAAACAAAAGACCTAAAAAGAACCTCCTGCTTATGGGCTTTTGCTGTGAAAAGTGCCTTCAATTCCATTGCCTTTGATATCCCAACATCAGAAGCAAGTTTTTCTAGGTTACATTTCCTTAGTAACTTGACAGCCTTCTTTTTCACGCTTTCTACATTCACTTGACATTCTTTAAAGCACTTTCGCATCGCCGCAGAGGCTTTTTCTACGTACATAGTCTCCGGTAGAACAACCGAAAAACCTTTTTTTGTCCGCTTGAACAACTCTTAAATTGTTCTCAACCAGGTAACTAGCAGCCCGGGCAACATTAAGGCAAGTCCTGTTGCTTACCGAAGCTTTGGCCACAAGGTCAACACATTCCACTATAGATCTGTCCTTTTCTTTCTCGGGTACTTGCCACGCAATGTCCCTTGTGTGCCACGCAATGTCCCTTGTGTAGCCTGTCCACAAGGTTAAGTCTTGGCTCCACACTTAACATTGGTCCCAACGTCAGGACCTTTCGTTGACGTTCTTCCACCCCTGCATCACCCAGGAGCAGAAGGCCGCCCTTCGGCGGATCTCTTTTTTTCCTGGACAAGCCCCGCGCATGTCATTCCACAGGGCCTCAGTTAAAATGTTGACCTGTCTACACCACTCGCGAAAAATTTTCACGTTGAAACGGCGCCATGTCGCCATGTTTGGAAACAGGTGGGATGACTAGTTCTAGCTCCAAGGTGGTAGCGATCCCTTATGTAAATAGGCTTTCGCATAGAATAAAAAAGGTTGGCCAGAAAGTATAATGTAAAGGTGGTGTTTTCGGCCAAAAACAAAATAGGAGGAGTGTGCGCATTGGTCAACCAGAAATGTGACAGAGTGACCAGCGTACATAAGGAATGCAGCATAAAACATGAGCTCAAGTTTGTTGAATGTGCACACACTGTGGTGTATTGCATACCTTTGTCGTGTGGTTGTTTATATATAGGGAAGACTGGAAGATGCATTAACACGAGGCTAAGGGAGCGTATGTCAAGTCTGAAAGGTCGCTCAAACACCCATTTGGCAATGCATTGCAATGAGTGCGCGTGCTCTCCGTGTTTTTGCGACACTACCTTGGTATATAGGAATCGAAACAAGACGTCAAGAGAGATAATGGAGGCTTATCTTATAGACAAGCAGAAAGACAAGTGTGTTAGCCACCCTTTGGTGGCCTTACCAGAGAAAAAAATTTCGGTCGTGTCTGTTAATCAATGAACTTGTTATCGCTAATTGTGATATATACACAGTGCATTTGGCTTTTTTTCTGACCAGAGAGCGCAGATTCGAGGGGTATAAAGTGTCGAAAAATAAACCAGTTGCTAGATTGCACTCGTTTGTCTTCCTTTCTGTGTCCCTGTGTGCTTGCGCAAAAATTTCAAGATGAATATGTTCCAACTAGGCCGAATCACAGTTTTGCTTCGTGGTGATTGTTGGCCCATGAACACAGAACAAGTGCAAACGTGTCACGAAGTTCAAGTAGGGCGATCGTTGACAGCTGTAACCTTGCGATGCGCAAGCAGCCAATGGCACTGTCCCAGAGCGAGCATCGGACCAATAACGAGGCATGCTGGATCAACACAACAGATGCAGCCAATGGGAGACTTTGAAACAAACCTTTGATTTTTTGTACGCTTGTTTCTGAATGGAAGACCCAGCTGAAAAAAATTTCAAGATGGAACAATTCTCATTGTATGAGCCTGAAATGGTGGCACACGTTGCACCGTTGCACAGCTAAAATGTTTTTAGTATATAATTTAGAATATAGTTAGGAATCCTCTGCAACCTTTTCCTTTTATTCTCTTCGAACTAATTAAAAATATTTAAGAAATATATGAAAATTATTCTATTCAATTTATACTCAAACTTTATTGTTCGAATTCACTTTGCATCCGAAATTTTGCACCTCCACAGCTCTAAAAAAACGAGCTGTCACTATTGCATGCGCCACAGTAATAAAGATGCAGTTGGAAGTTCGGTGCTTGCATGTGTCACCTTCATTTTGTCTCTCGCCCAGAAGTTTTTCTGCTAAGACGTACTATGATGAAATACTAATTAGTCCAATTGAACTCTTTACACAGCCACCGTTTATAATGCATTCAATGGCCGCACCATAAAATTAGTCTGCAGCACGACTTGTGAAGAATTCACTTCGACGTGGGCACAATGCAGCAAGAATGAGAAAATTTTTAGGGCTCACAATTTCAAGAGTGAGCTTTGCTCCCCGTCTCTCTGCCTTCCTCCCACTAACCAGAATAGTGAATAAATAATGGATACGACTAACTCAACAAGACAACCATTGTCAAACCACACCTAACGCGGAAAGCACCTTCGGCACACCCCTCGTAATGCCAAACCAGACTCAAAACTACAAAACCTGATCATTAAGTTCCTGCACTTAACTTCAACGAGGAGAAGTCCGTACCTCATGGCAACAAGTCAAAACAGACCTCAATTTTGAGTGTTGCAAAAAAAAAAAATAACTGCAAGAGAATAAAATAATTTTACTTAAGCAAGGAAGTGAACAATCAAGAAAGCCAACGAAAACTTTCAGGCTTCACTAATCTCCAGAACACTCTCGCTAAGTTGTAACACCCAGTGTACGACACCCATACATAAAAAAAAACCTTACATGCAATGCCCATCACAAGCACATTACAAATTTTGAAATGGTTTCGTGCTAAAACCTTGCACTAAAAGGCTGTAACGAAAACTCCCCCGTTCAATGCCAAATTTAATCATTTCCCAAAATCATTTGTTCTTATGCTAATATCTTACTCCTTCGAATTTTCATTCATGCCACATCGACATGACAGTAATTTCATAAGACATTGCATCGAACCTTGAAATAACTATAAAACACATTTCTTTGGCTTTTACGTTTTCTAGTTGTTCATCCTAATGATTAATAAACTTCGATGTTATCATCAGCATTTAACTTCTATAGCTATTCTTCTCAAACCTGTTACAAAGCATCATGTAACCTCATCCATGCAAGGACCATCTTCCCATATGATCCCTACCTCCAGACCGCCCGAGGCCTCGTTCTCGACATGCTCTACCTTCATTCATTCCTGAAAACACCAGCCTTCCTCTGGCCCGATCTCATCCTTTAGCGCTTCCTGACGCACCTCAACTTCAAGCGCTTTTTCTGACCAGCCAAAGCCTCACTATCGACCTGTTCTTTCTTCAGGCATTCTTGATTACGCGGGCCCTTCTTTGTTGCAATCACATCCTTTAGCACTTCCTCCAGGCCGGCCAAGGCCTCGCTCACGACATGCTCTTCCTTCGGGCATTCTTGATTACGCAGGCCCTGCTCTCGTACGATCTCTTCCTCTAACGCTTCAACGTTTTGCTCTTTACAATGGGCCTCAGCCTCTAGAGTCTCGCGGTAGGTTTGGGCCTCTCGTTATTTGTGGCACGCATCATCATCAACTGAATTCCGACTTACTTTGTCGTCTTTCGCATGGCGACGCGCCTCCGCCTCTTGTGCTTTTTGATGCACCTCCTCCTCTAGCACTACGCGATGGGCATCAGCCTCCATCCCTCCTTGACGTACATCAGGGTCCTGAGCTTTACGCTAGACCTCGGCCTCTAACGTCTCGCGATGCACCTCAGCGTCTAGCTCTCTCCGATGCACTTCAGCATCCTGTCCGGTACAACACCTTTCGGCATCTTGTGGTTTGCCGCACAAGTCATTGTCAAGTTCTTTACGACGCGCTTCAGCCTCTTCTTTCACTCTGCAGCACGCGTCGTTCTCAGCTTCTTTACAAAGCGCCTCAGCCTTGTTACGGAAAACGGCGACGCCAACACGGTCCCGAAGGCGCCGCTGCTCAGATCTCCGCCGACACGGTCACCAGCCGTTTGATAGCGTAGGTTTCTCAGCTCGCGACTGCTTCTGCGCAGAGCTGATAGACGAGCGGACGAGACAACGGTGAGTTAAACAAGGTTTATGTACAGCATATATACAGAGGCGTTACAAATTCGGCACTGGGGCCGACAGCTTAGAGACCCGAAGAGGCGAGCTCTCCTCTCTAACACATGGGTGTACTGCTCGCGACGCTCCGCAGGGCTTTTTCTATATGCACCGGGAGGATTCTTTCAGTAACCAAATGTCCAACCAGAAGCACCACTGGCCGTGAGGCCAGAATCCTCTAATGGGGTCACCACTGGGCCGCGTCATTCTCATCGAATCTGGAGCCGCTGCGCTGCACGTGGCTGCACCCAAGGACGAGTGACGTCGCCACGCATTGCGTCAGACTCACCAGACAGGAAGGCGCCGGCTCGCTGGCTGAGGTGACTCACTGTGCGTGCGCGGCAGAAAGGCATCGTCTCGTGATGACGCCGTTGAGTTGTTCATCACGTCAGGCGGGCTCGCGTGCTGGCCTTGACACAGATTGCCTTTTTCAGAGGCATGGGCGTTCGCTGTGGACTCGCAGGCATAACAGCACCCCTGCTGCCAGACAATGCGCCGGAAAGACGAGCTGCTTCCACGTGGCTCGGATGTCAGGCGCGCTCGTTCACCAGGTCCCTCCAGGTTCGCCTCCAGGGCCGTGGGGAGAATGCAGCTCCAGACTCCGTTCCGGGAACACATCCCATCCCAGCTCCACTGGCTTGTTGCCACAACTTGTCGGCCAGTTTCGCTCGTCTCTTCTGACCATCTTTGGTCTCAGCACTTGTCAATGGTTCTGCAACTTGTCAAGAACGGTTCGACAACAGACAACACACGACACAAGCAAGTGCCCTCGGTCACCCGACAGAACACCAGACAAAGTATAGTACAACATATACCCAGCTACGTGTCTACTGGAATTTCGTTCCCTCTACATCAAGAGGCACATGTGGGACACAGGACTCTTAAAATGAGAACTCAATTTTTTACACGTACAACAGCGTAACGAAATAGAATAGAACATAAAGTTGGCTCCTTGAGCTCATTCTGGACGAGAGCGCTCAGCTAAGGCCGTGATGAGGACAAAATTTGGCCCCGAATTGCCAGCGAGAAACCGAAAGGTGGAGAAGGTACTAACTAAACGCACGGCTCAATGCATCTGCATTAGCGTTTAGCTTTCCTTTTTTTGTAGCGAACGTCAAAGTTGTGCTGTTGGAGTATCATGCTCCACCTCAGTAACCGGCCACATTTAGGCGACATGTTATTTAACCAGGTTAGAGGACAGCGGTCCGTTTTGACCACAAACCTTGAACCGGAGACATAACAAGCTAGCTTTTGAACAGCCCACACGAGGCAAGCGCATTCCTTTTCAGAGGTACTGTATGCCTCTTCTCTGCCGCTGAGTTTTTGACTTAAATACAAAACTGGCCTTTCGTTACCAGCACTGTCTTCCTGGCACAATACAGCTCCCATGCCGCAATCACTCGCGTCGCATTGAATCCCAAATCTCTTAGAGAAATCGGGTGCCATGAGAACGGGCTTTTCGCTTAGGGCCTGTTTTAGCTGGCAAAATGCGTTCTCCTTTTTTGAGTCCCATACCACTTTAACTGGCTCGGATTTTCGAAGTGCGTCAGTTAGAGGGCTGGCAAGGCTAGAGTAATTTTGCACGTAATGCTGATAGTATCCAGCCAGGCCTAAGAATGCCCATATCTCAGATTCTGTGGTTGGTCGTGGATAGTTCACGACGGTGGCTACCTTAACTTCTGAAGATCTACGCCGGCCACGCCCCACAACGTGCCCGAGGTAAGACACCTCGCCGCACCCTAGGTGACATTCAGTAGGTTTCGCGGTAAGACCAGCTTCTTTCAACCTGTTCAGCACGACGCGTAAATGCTCGACATGTTCTTCCCAGTTGTTTGAGAAGATGGCGACATCGTCAAGATACGGCAGAGCGAACTCAGAGAGGCTTCTAAGAACGCGGTCCATTAAGCCTGAAAAACAAAAGGGCGCATTTTCAATCCAAAGCTCAGATTAAGTAGACGATACGTTCCAAATGGAGAAACAAATGCGGCATAGCGGCTAGCACGCTTTGTAAGGAGGACTTGCCAATACCCTCGCACGAGGTCTAGCATGGAAATATAGCTGGACTGTGACACAGTTTCCACCCTCTCCTCTAGGTTTGGTATCGGGTAAGTTTGGTCTCGAGTTATGGCGTTAAGACGCCGATAATCAATGCATGTCCTCGGATCTTTTCCTGGCACTTGAACCAATGAAATGTATAGTCACTCTCGCCCAGTACTATAACTCCCAACTCCAGCATTTTATCGATCTCCTCTTTCATGATCTGCTTTTGCAAAGGAGAACAACGATACGGCATGCTACGGATTGGCTCCTCACAAGTTAGCTCGATATCGTGTTCGATCACCGTCGTGTTTTCGGGACGGTTCGAAAACACGTCTTGAAACTCGGAAACAATCCTTCTCAAGTCCTCCTTCTGGACTTCACTTAACCTAGGCTCTAGGTTTAACTGCTCTAAGATTACTTCCCATTCCCTTTCGATTACATCACTAGAACTCAAAATTTCTTCTCCCTCTTCGTCGGAAGCATTCAACAGCAGATTTACGACCACTTGACGTTGAACGTATGGTTTCATCAAGTTACTGTTGTAGGGAACTATGCGAACGACGACGAAGCAGCATGAAACGGCAAGCCACAGCGTTGGTGCACGCGCGACCCGAGCTTGCGTTTGTTTTGTATTTTCGGCCTGTTGGCGTTCCTCGCTCTTCTGGCGTTCCTCGGCCTTCCAGTAGGTCTGTACGTGAATAAACTGCGTGACATCTGGTGGAGGTGTGTGGACTCCCGTACAAACCTGGAACTTCGCTCCCGTAAGCTTCCCCCTCTACGTGACACGAACATGGCCACCGAGACGCCTCTCCAGGTGGGACCTTCGACCATCCATGTCACTTGCGGTGCCGTGTATCCTCAACGAGACCCTCCTATCTTCACGGGCTCCACTGAGTCGGACGTCGAAGATTGGTTGGCGAGGTACGACAAAGTCGGCGCAAGTAACAAATGGGACGACCCAAGTAAGCTGGGCTACGTCACATTCTACCTTGCGGACACCGCGCAACTGTGGTTTAATAACCACGCAGCTGACATTACTACGTGGTCTGCATTCAAGACGGCTATTACGGACGTCTTTGGACGACCTGCGGCACGCAAGCTTCAAGCCGAGCACCGTTTACGTCACCGTGCGCAGCAACCAGGTGAGACCTACACGGGCTACATTGAAGATGTGTTGCATCTATGCAACCGCATCAACTCTACCATGCCTGAGGAAGAAAAAATCAGGCACATACTGAAAGGCATTGACGACGGCGCCTTTCAGATGTTGCTCGCGAGAAATCCCCCCATCATTGCTGTCCTCGTTTCCCTCTGTCAAAGCTTCGATGAATTGCGTAGGCAGCGCGCAATTGCTCGTCAAGCCATCACGACGCAATACACGCTCGCAAGCTTGCACCTAGCTGCCCATCCTACCGACCAGCAGCCGCTGCTTTCGACAATCAAGGACTTCGTCCGCAAAGAGGTAGCGCGCCAGCTGTCACTGCTGCCACTGACACATGAGCCCACACAAGCTTTGGCACCGGACCTCTAACACGTCATTCGGACCCAAGTCGCTGAAGCCCTTCCGCCGGTGCATCAGCAACCACCAGTCACAACGCCTCTCACGTACGCGGCCGTCGCTGCTCGGCCTACGCAACAGCGTATGCCGTATGCTCAACCTGCCACGCCACCCTATGTCGTGCCTACAACCCCAATTGCGGCGCCGTATCCCTACGCGAGATCTCCAGCTCCATTTTACCGTCGCTCAGACGCTTGGAGGACGCCAGATAATAGGCCCATCTGTTTCGCCTGTGGTATCGTTGGACACGTCGCCCGCCACTGTCGCCGAGATCCCCCTCCAGTCGACGCCGTGGGCCGGCCAATGGCGTCGTTGTCTAGGACGCCATCAAGGTACACCACTGACGGTCCTCGACCCTACGCAAACCATCGGTCACCATCGCCACGACGACGCTCCCTGTCACCTATGCGTCGCCGACCTGCTACGGAAGAGGGAAACTGATCGCTGCAGCTCCGGAGGCAACAGCTGCATACAATTCGAACTGCTTAAGGCCTCCATCTTTCTCGCCGTAAAACGTTATTGACGTCAATGTTGAGGGGACCGCCGCACAAGCGCTTATCGACACAGGGGCCGCCGTTTCCATAATATGTGAGCCCTTATGCCGCAAGTTGAAAAAGGTGACGACGCCTCTTTCGGGCCTGACGCTCCACACGGCCAACTCGCAGTGCATAGAACCTACAGCTGTGTGCACTGCACGTGTCATTATCCAAGGTGAACTTTATGCCATTGAATTTTTTGTGCTGGCATCCTGCTCCCACGAAGTCATTCTTGGATGGGACTTTCTTTCGCGTCATCGGGCCATCATAGATTGCTCACGTGCAGAAGTTGCCCTTACACCGCTGCCAACCTCTTGTTTTGTGGATTCTCTTCCTGAACCTTACAAACTTGTCGTTGTTGCCGACACGGAAATAGCACCGAGAACATCCGCCCTTGTAGCCCTGACCTGTACGGCCGCTCCTGCCGGAACTGTTTTGTTCACTCCGTCTGACGTATTTACCCGCCGCCGTAGCCTACACCTGCCCTTTGCCGTACTCACCGTGGAATCCGGTGCTACTGCCATGCTCGTCGCGAACTCGCTATCGTCGCCAGTTACCTTACTTCGCGGAGAATGTTTGGGTAACATACAAGACGTTGACCTCTTGCGCCCTCTAGAGTTCGCCGAACACGCACCTCACCTCCAGCTCAATGCTATGACGCCACCTGTGGCCACAGTGCCCGCGTCAGACTCATTCCAGCCCTCTGTTGCCGCTGAGCTATCGCCGACACAAAGAAGCGAACTCTTGTCCCTTCTTCGAGAGTTCAGTTCTGTCTTCGATTGCGCTCAACCATCTTTGGGTCGCACAGCGAACATCACGCACCACATTGACACCGGTACTCATGCTCCCTTACGCCAACGACCATATCGAGTTTCAGCGGAAGAGCGCCGTATTATCAACGAACAAGTCGACGATATGCTCAAGCGTGGTGTCATCCAGCCATCGCAGAGCCCTTGGTCGTCCCCCGTTGTACTTGTGCGCAAAAAGGATGGGTCTATCCGATTCTGTGTCGACTACCGCCGGCTCAATAAGATAACTCGGAAGGATGTGTACCCGTTGCCACGCATCGACGACGCTCTCGATTGCTTGCAAGGGGCAGAATATTTCTCCTCCTTAGATTTACGCTCAGGATATTGGCAAGTTCCAATGGCTGATCCTGACCGATCGAAGACGGCATTTGTAACACTTGATGGGCTGTATGAGTTTAACGTCATGCCGTTTGGACTCTGCAACGCCCCAGCTACCTTCGAACGGATGATGGACACCATCCTTCGCGGCTACAAGTGGAACACGTGCCTTTGCTACCTAGACGATATCGTCGTTTTTTCTCGCGACTTTTCCACTCACCTTGTTCGTCTTCGTGCTATTCTCACGTGTCTCACCTCTGCTGGCCTTCAACTTAACATCAAGAAGTGCCATTTTGCCGCACGTCAGCTCACCATACTGGGCCACGTCGTCTGCAAAGAGGGTGTTCTCCCGGATCCGGCGAAACTCCGCGCCGTGGCCGACTATCCGAAGCCCAATTCCATCAAGACGCTTCGAAGTTTTATCGGCCTGTGCTCATACTTTCGTCGATTTGTGCGCAACTTCTCTTCCATCATCGCGCCTCTTACCAACCTGTTGACAACTTCCAAAGGCATTTCTGCTTGGTCAAAAGAGTGCGACGAATCCTTCACCGCGCTTCGGCGGTTATTATTATCACCTCCAATTCTACGACATTTTGACCCTGATGCGCCTACGGAGGTCCACACCGACGCCAGTGGTGTCGGTCTTGGTGCTGTATTGGCTCAACGAAAACCAGGGCACCAAGAATACGTGGTCGCTTACGCGAGTCGAACCTTCAAGAAAGCCGAGTGTAATTATTCCGTCACGGAGAAAGAGTGCCTCGCAATTGTCTGGGCTTTGACGAAGTTCCGCCCATACCTTTATGGCCGCCCTTTCGAAGTCGTTACGGACCACCACGCTCTATGCTGGCTATCATCGCTCAAAGACCCGTCGGGGCGCCTTGGTCGTTGGGCGCTTCGCCTACAGGAATACGACATTCGTGTTGTATACCGATCCGGCCGCAAGCACTCCGACGCTGATGCGCTATCCCGCTCGCCGCTACCGGCTGACCCAGCCTCCTCGTCACCTTCTTCAGCTGTCATAACACCAATCGACTTCAGAGACATGGCATCAGAACAACGCAAAGATGTGTGGATTTCCCAACTCCTCGCCTTTTTGACTGATCCGTTAGCTAATTTAGTGTCAAGAACTATCCGCCGTCAAGCCACACATTTCGCTATTCGAGACGACCTACTCTATCGGCGGAATTACACGTCTGAAGGTAGGAAGTGGCTGTTAGTGATACCCAACCACATGCGCTCGGAAATCTGTACTGCTTTCCACAACGACCCGCAAAGCGCTCACGCTGGCGCTCTCAAAACGTACAACCGTCTACGTCAGCGGTACTACTGGCGCGGCATGTACACATTTGTCCGCAAGTACGTACGTGCTTGTACTGCATGCCAGCGACGTAAAGTCCCACCTCAACGCCCTACCGGTACACTTCAGCCTTTGCCTTGTCCAGCGCGTCCGTTTGACCGCGTCGGTATCGACTTATACGGACCACTTCCCACGTCGTCTTCTGGAAATAGGTGGATAATTGTCGGCGTGGACCACCTCACGCGTTACGCGGAGACAGCAGCACTACCCGCAGCAACCGCGAGGGAAGTTGCGTTTTTCATCTTGCGCAACTTTGTTCTTCGCCATGGTGCTCCCCGCGAACTTTTGAGCGACCGGGGGCGTGTTTTTTTGTCTGACGCCATTCAAGCGTTGCTCGCTCAGTGCAAGATGGTTCATCGCCTGACGACAGCATATCACCCGCAGACGAATGGCCTCACAGAACGATTTAATCGCACTCTCGGTGATATGTTGACGATGTACACAGCTTCAGACCAGACTAATTGGGACACTGTCCTTCCATTCGTCACGTATGCGTATAACACCGCTACGCACGCGACAACAGGATTCTCCCCTTTCTTTCTGTTGTACGGACGCGAACCATCGTGCACGCTGGACACTATCCTCCCATACACGCCCGACTCCTCTGAGTACACTGCAATTTCTGATGTTGCCAGGTACGCAGAAGATTGCAGACGATTGGCCCGTTCTCTGACAACCGAGGACCAAGGCCACCAGAAGCTACGGCATGACACCGGCCGACATCTCTCTACTTTCACGACTGGTGCTCTCGTTTGGCTCTGGGTTCCACCGAGCACTCCTGGCCTTTCGTCGAAATTACTGGCACGATACCACGGGCCCTACCGCATTCTCGCCCGTACGTCACCCGTCAATTATGAGATTGAGCCATTGACACAGTCTCATGACTTACGCCGTCGTGGCCGAGAAATTGTGCATGTGAGTCGCCTGAAGCCGTATTACGACCCCGCTATAGTGACTACGCCTTAAGTCGCCAGGTTGGCTACGCTATTCACCGGGGGCCAATGTAGGGAACTATGCGAACGACGACGAAGCAGCATGAAACGGCAAGCCACAGCGTTGGTGCACGCGCGACCCGAGCTTGCGTTTGTTTTGTATTTTCGGCCTGTTGGCGTTCCTCGCTCGTCTGGCGTTCCTCGGCCTTCCAGTAGGTCTGTACGTGAATAAACTGCGTGACACTGTGGTAAATTTTGTTTGGCTGCCTTCTTAATTTCACTTCATAATTGGTATCAGAAAGCTTCAATATTACTTTGGCGGGCCCTTCCCAATGAACCTCAAGCTTGTTCTTTTTGGATGGCCGCAGCAGCATTACCCAACTACCAACTTCAAAGGTGCGCTTCTTCGCCTACTTGTCATAGTACTCCTTTGACAACACTTGTGCAGCCTTCATGTGGCTTTCCACAAGATCTTTCATTTTTCCAAGCCTCTGAAGGAGGTCTAGAACATACGCAACTACATTAGAGTCCTCATCGAATCCCTCCCAAGACTCGCGTAGCATTCGCAATGGTGTTCTCAAACTTCTGCCATACACAAGCTCTGCAGGGCTAAAATCAGTGCTCTCATGAGGAGCTGATCCCAAAGCGAACATAGCGGAAGGAATACACGCTTCCCAATTGCATTTGTGCTCGTAGCAAAGAACTCTCAGTATCCGTTTCAGAACGGAATGCACACGCTCTACCGGATTAGATTGCGGGTAACGTATCGAGCTGTGCACTACTTTCATTCCACATTTATCCATAAAGGTAGAGGTAAGGCAGCTGGTGAAGATACTACCATTGTCACATTGGATTTTAGAAGGAAATTCGACGCGTGCAAATATGGATAGCAGTGCATCCACGACATGAGGGGAATTGAGCTCCTTAAGTGGTATCGCTTCCGGAAATTTTGTGGCTACACAGAGAGCCGTCAGGATGTACCGACAACCTTGCCTTGACTCTGGAAATGGCCCGACGATATCAATTACTTGGCGCCGAAAAGGTTCTGTGATAATTGGCCCAAACTTCATGGGTGCCTTCCACTTGTCCGTGGATTTCCCCGCTCTCTGACAAGTGTCGCATAAGCGTACAAAGTCTTCGATATCCTTCCAGCATTTCGGCCAATAAAACTCAAGGGAAACTCTAGCCTTGGTCTTTTTTATCCCGAGATGCCCTGCCCACGCGTTTTTATGCGCCAGTTCCAATAGTTGGCGATGATACTTTTGTGGCACCAAGAGCTGCTCATACTTGCGACCTTGCGCATTTGTGTCGCTCCGATACAGGAGCCCTGCTTTTTCAAAAAAAAAAGAAACATTCTTTTTCTTTTTTCTCAAGTTTACGCTTTCCATTAGCGCGTTTATCGAGAGGTCCTCACGCTGCTCTCGAATGAGCGTTTCTCAATCAACCCTCGAAAACTCACTCGAACTTTCCGCTACAGGCGAGAGCATTGCACACCTTTCGCTCTGACTCAATGGCGCCATGTCGTCTCCCCCTGCTACGGAAACCGTGCCAGTCGCTTTGGCGACGGGCCGCTCGAGTGACTGCTCAAATGACTCTTACGGAGAATTTCGTGTCTGAGGTTCCGTCGACTCGCCGCGAAGGTCACACAGATCTGCTGCTTTTGAACTTGTTTTACTGCATTGAACAAGATCAAGCTCCCGCGAAAGCTTCCGCGCTTGCGATCGCGTGAGGGCCATGTATGCTAAGTTGGGGAAGAATGATTTACCCTGCTCTTTGAGAAGCTGCTCTGAGTTGTTAGAGAAAAGATAAGGAAAACGATCGGGAAGCGCGGCAGACACAGCCGCTTTGGTGTGAAGCTTACCGAACGGGCCTTCAATGACAACCGTAGCGATTGGTAAGCAAGCACTCTGCTCCACGGCGACTTGCCTGATCCACGCACATTATCCTGTAAAGTCATCCGGAGACACCAATGAAGGATGGACAATGTCCATAATTGCCGCTGAGTCTCGAAGTGCTCGACACGTTTTCCTATTCACATTAATTTCTTGGATATACGGCTCTAACAACCGCATGTTCTTTTCCGATTCTCAGATTGTTGCAAAAGCAAACTTTTGCTTACAGTTTATTGCGATGTGCCCTTCCTTTTTGCAGTTGTAGCAGATTAGCGGCTTCCGTGATTCAAACACCCGTGTGGTATCAGTGCGTTGTTTAGGAACCTCACTCGATTTCTCCGCTTCTGTTTGCCCTTCCCCTACAGTGTCTTTCGTAAGAGACGGGTTCTTCTTGAAATTACGGTGCGGAGCGGGTTTCCGTTGATCAGGTTTCTTTGAAAAGCCCTATTTCCTTTCATCCTTTTCAACGCGCACTGCCCTGCTATGCAACTTTCGGCGAGTATAATACTCCTCAGCTAACTCTGCTGCCTTGTTTAGCTGTACTTCACCAAGTTTGTCCTGCAGCCAAAGCTTGACATCCTCCTCGATGTAGCGGTAGAATTGCTCCAATGCAATGCATTCTACCACTTTATCGCGGTCGTCATAAACACCTTCGCTCTTGAGCCATTCAATTAAATTGGCTTTAAGACGAAACGCGAAATCAACGTGTGACTCATTCCCCTTTTTAGCGTACCGGAACCTTTGCCTGAAAGCCTCGGGTGACAACTTACAACGTCTCAAGAGCACTTCCTTAACCTCGTCATAGCTCTCAAACGCTTCCCTCAACAAGCAAGTTATCGCGTCGGACACTTCGCCGGGAAGAAGTGCTAACAGGTTCTGTGCCCAAAGAGACCGCTCTAAAGCATTTCGCTCACAGACGTGTTCAAACTTGACGAGACACTTCGCCATGTCCTCGCCTACTACGAACGGTGGCAGTTGGTCCCGAATTCTATAACCGCTGACCTGAACTGTCGGAGAAGCTACGCTAGGCGCCTGCGAACACTGTAGGATTGCCAATTCTATTCGTTTCAACTCGAGGCGCTCGTGTCTCTCGGCCTCCTCGCGCTCGCGACGTTCGCGCCTTTCAGCTTCTTCACGTTCGCGAGCTTCTCGCCTTTCAGCCTCCTCGCGGCGTGCTTTGACCCAGGCCTCATCGACTTCCTCAGCCGACACTCCCTCATCCTTCATGATCTCAAGGATCGCTTGCTTTCGTTTCGCACGGCCCAAAGTAATGCCGAGTTCCTCACAAATTTCAATGAGTTCCTTCACTTTTAAGGTTCTCCATCGTTCACACTAGCCTCTTGGTGTTTGCCCCCTGTTAAGAATTTACTTGCCGTACCCACTATAGGTCAACTAGCAAGACGCGCAAGCAATTTGTAACACTCTCGTGTTTACACCCTCCGCATTAACTTTGGTTTCAAAGTGCTTCGACTTGGCTTGAAACGATCAAAGCTCACTCGAATGCTTCATGCAGCCCTTCTCTAAACTACTATAACCTGAGCTAGAGCAGTCTCGTGAACTGAGGGGAAAACATCAGGCACTCACCGCATCGATGTCGCTGACGCCAGCCAATCCCGCAGCTGCCAACCACTGTTACGAAAGATGGCGACGCCAACACGGTCCCGAAGGCGCCACTCCTCCGATCTCCGCCGACACGGTCACCAGCCGTTTGGTAGCGTAGGTTTCTCAGCTCGCGACTGCTTCTGCGCAGAGCTGATAGACGAACGGACGAGACGACGGTGAGTTAAACACGGTTTATGTACAGCATATATACAGAGGCGTTACAAATTCGGCACTGGGGCCAACAGCTTAGAGACCCAAAGAGCCGAGCTCTCCTTTCTAACACATAGGTCTACTGCTCGCGACGCGCCGCAGGGCTTCTTTTATATGCACCGGGTGGATTCTTTGAGTAACCAAATGTCCAACCAGAAGCGCCGCTGGTCGTGAAGTCAGAATCCTCCAATGGGGGTCGCCGCTGGGCCGCGTCATTCTCATCGAATCTGGAGCCGCTGCGCTGCACGTGGCTGCACCCAAGGACGAGTGACGTCACCACGTATTGGGTCAGACTCGCCAGACAGGAAGGCGCCGGCTTGCTGGCTGAGGTGACTCACTGTGCGTGCGCGGCAGAAAGGCATCGTCGCCTGATGACGCCGTTGAGTTGTTCATCGCGTCAGGCGGGCTCGCGTGCTGGCCTTGACACAGATTGCCTCTTTCAGAGGCATGGACGTTCGCTGTGGACTCGCAGGCATAACAACCTCCAGTGGGTTGCGGTGCGCCTCGTCTTCTCGCGCTCTGCGGCACGCGTCGTTCTCAACCTCTTTACGATGCGCCTTAGCTTCCAGTGCATTACGGGGAGCCTCGCGTTCTCGCACTCTTCGGCATGCGTGATTGTTCTGAACTTTACGACGTGCCTCACCCTCCAGCGCTTTATGGTGCACTTTGTCTTCTCGCGCTTTGTGGATGTTCTCAACTTCTTTAAACTGCGCAACAAGCTTCAGCCCTTTACGGCGCGCATCCTCTTTTCGCACTCTGCAACATGCGTCGCGTTCAAATTCTCCACTACGTACCTCAATCTCCAGCGTTTTTACAGTGCGCACCACCTTCTTGCGTTCTGCGGCAAGCGCCATTCTCAACGTTTCTACGACCCGCCTCAGCCTTCAGAGCTTTACGTTGCACATCGTCTTCTCACGCTCTGCAGTATGCATCGTTCCTAATTTTACGATGAGTCATAGCCTCCAGTGCTTTACGGTGTGCATCGTCTTCACGCGCTCTGCACCACGCCTCGCTTTCAACTTCTCCATGCGTCGCTTTCAACTTCTCCACGACGTGCCTCAATTTCTAGCGCTTTTACGGTGCACATCACTTTCTCGTGCCCTGCGGCAAGCATCGTTCTCCACCTCTTTACAACGCCCTCAGCCTCCAGAGCTTGACGGTGTGCATCGCCTTCTCGCACTTTGCAGCGCACGTCGTTCTCAACTTCCCGACGTGCCTCAGCCTCTAGCGCTTTACGAAGCACCTCAGCCTCCAGAGCTTTAGGTGTGCATCATCCTCTCGCACTCTGAGGCATGCATCATTCCCAACTTTACAATGTGCCTCAGCTTCCAGTGCTTTACGGTGCGCATCGTCTTCTCACGCTCTGCGGAACGCGTCATTCTCAACTTCTTCACGACGCGCCTCAGCCTTTAGCGCTTTACCGCACGCCTCATCTTGGCTTCGCGGCGCGCGTCATCCTCAAACTTCTGAGCGACAGGCTTCAGCCTCTAGCCCTTTACGACGTGCCTCATCCTTAGCAACTTAAGTAAGTCGTGGCAACTGCAAGCTCTTTGACATGGAAGCTACAATTTCAGCGTACCGTACCGGTAACCCTTCTTCCCTCTGCTCCCATAGGTGTGCCTATCCGGTTCTCTGGCCTTGTTCGTATGCCCAGAAAATTGGAAGGAATTGATTGTCGAGCCATATCTGCACAGCAGCGCCTCCTTGACCTTGTGGTAATCATCAGCGTATTCTCTGTCTAGCAGTTACAGCAGCGACATCACAAGGCAAAAGTGGTAGCGAATGGCCAACTTTTGAAGGAGGATCCAGCATTTTTGCACGTTCGCTAAAAATCAACAAGATAAGTCCTCAAGTTTCTGCCAACTTCCAATGGCTGCAAAAGGCCTGTAATCTTTACCGGCTTCCTCATAGCGAAATATGCCTTGATTGTAATATTCTGAGATCCAACTCTCTTAGTTTCTGCTCATGTTTCTATCCCTTTCCTCCAGGGCTTCTCACTCTCTATGCCGCTTACTCCTTTACTCCTCCTCTCTAGCTCGAATCTCTTCCTGAGCTTTCTCCTCTCGCTCCCTTTCCCTTCGTACTTGAATCTCCTCATGAGCTTCCTGGGCTTCCTGAAGAGTCACTTTCTCTGTCTCCATAAACGCGATGATCTGCTGTTTCCTCTTAGCAAGGCCAACTGCAAGCCCTAACTCTGCAAATTTCAAGAAGGTCCCACACTTTGAACTTGTCCATAGTGGCGCTTCACTCCACCTAATTTACCCTCTACTGAAACTATTCGGTCGAATAATTTAATTCTTGGCCGACCCACAAAGATAAAACACCATAACCTACCAACAAAGAGCGCAAGGTAGGTCTGGCATCACGAGAGTAAACTTCAGGCACTCACCACACCAGGGTGGCTGACGCTGGCCGATCCCACCGAGCTGCCATCTACTGTTAGGAATGAAGTGTCGAGGCATCCCACCACGCCTATGACTGTGGCGAACTTGGGTAGCGTGGCCCTGACTGGACCCACCCGAGTCTCAGAAGACGAGTAGAGGAGCTAGAGTAGGTAAACAGAAGCGTTTATGTACAGTTTATGTACGTTTATGTACAGCTGAAACCACAATACGATTACGAGGCCCACTTCACTTCATGCCTTTGGAAAAATTGAACACCTCAGATTTTTTTAATGTGCATATAAATGCTATGCAAGCCTCTTGAATACCACCTCCATCGAAGTACGACCTCAGCAACTTTGATCATGCCCTTGTGATCCGGGTCCACAGTCAAGCACTGTAACCACAGTGCACCAGTATCATTTTTGTCGCTGCTACCATCCCGCAGCGACAAAAATTGTTACCGTCGTCTGCTTCGCGCCTGCGCACTGTCTTCTCGCTTCCTGTCTACGCACCGCACACCTATACTACACTCAGTGACCTTCTGTGGCACATCCACCACACTTTTCTTCTGGAATGGGACAACTTATACTGAAACAGATAGTCTAGCATTTCAAGTAAATTTGGCTCATTTGTAAATTTTGAAGTAATGAGAAGGAATAAGTACGCAGTCTTTTTTTCAAGTTGTAACTTTGTAAAAAAATTGTTTTGTTCATGCTCATGCCAATCTGTAAATAAATGCATGTTGTGAAACAACCGTGTCATGTTTTCAAAGCAGAGATTTATTACTTTGCACACATTACAAGAAACTTCATGCTGAATGAAACACTGTGTAAATGGATAATTAATACTAAAACGCTTTATATATGCATGCCAGGCTTGTCTGATGAAATGAAGTGACGTGATATTTGTTGTGTGCATCCTTTCAAAAGGCTGATGAGCACGCGTAAAAGCAATGTGTGAAGATACCCTCACATGACTGTGAAAAAGTGGGTAATTGAACACTGTTATGCCCTACACTTGTCGTGTTAAGAAGCTGACTTGCAAGTAAAACAACATCAAAGAAAAAAAAATTACAAGGGAAAAAATGATGATGCCCATGATCGTTACTGTGGTTACAGCAAAGGCTGAGGAGTTCCAGGCCCAACGACAGCGAGGGTAGCCGTACGCAAGCCCCTTACTTCATCGACAAGCTTCAGAAGATGTAAAAAATCCCGTGATGTATTGCAGATCCTGTAATGCAAAAATATACAAGAAACAAGTGATGCTCCTTCTGTTTGAGTCTGATGGGCAGCAAAACGTAGCATTCGTGATTGATTTCGAAAAGAAAGTTAATTATGAAAAATAGAAAATCCAACATTTTTTTGTCCATTTATAACATAGCCCAACCGCAAGAAGTCAAACAGATTGGCTTCACTTCGCTTCTTCCAAACCTTGGCACAACCACTTCTATGTAGCATTGTTAAGTATGACCTTGCACTTCAGCTTCATCTAGAAAGTAAAAGGGTTGCAGAACTTCTTAGGTGCACAGCACGAATCCAAAAGCATGCTGTTATTCAATTTATCAGTAGCAGCAGAAAACACAGCAAAGTTGTAGGGAGTACATAGCCTATGTCGTTAGGATGTTCCACCAATTTCAGCACACCAATGATGTTTTTTGTTTGTCCTATCGAAAAGTACGCTCCACCTGTCCATGGCGGGCATTATTTCACTTGTTAGGTCATTTCACTTAGCAGTCATCAAGAGAGGCCATATATTCTTAATGGTTGTCCAGTAACCATGAAAAAGTTTTGTGCCTAGCTAATTTAGATACACAACACAATAGTAACAGTGTCTGAAATGCAGCCTACATGTGCCACATGCATTGCAATGACCACTGCAAATCTGATTTTTTGGTTGAGTGATCACCACCATTTTTCCGCCAAAATATTGTCTCTTTCCTTACACTTTGAATACACATGGAAGAAGCAGGAGCTTTGAAAACGTTCTATTCTGTATAATTACAGTGGTCATTCTTTGTTATCTGTATCTATTGTGCGTTAGTTTGCTGTCTACCTGAACATTATCTTTTCATGCCAATAATGCAAGTCAAATAACTAATCGAGTGATTTCTGAGGTACGCCAAATAGGCGCACCATACTTGTCCCTTAGATCGACCTCCTGTA
>NW_023613827.1:0-42611 GCF_013339725.1 Rhipicephalus microplus
CTAAAACGAGGAGGTTACGCCCAGCGAGTATAACGTAGCGATTCTTTCTTGTCAGATAGTGCTCAATGTACATGACAATGGCTGCTAAGGGGGAATGAGAGACAGGGAAATTCGGCTTTTAGTTAACGCGCACGCTGCGAATTTTTTATTGTTCAACAACACACAGAAGAAATCTCCCACCGGCACCACCTTGGAGATCATAATGTAAGACTGGTTAAACACTACTACTACTACTACTACGAGGGACGAACGGGTGCCGCTATAAGGAGCTTCGCCCCTAAAAAAAAAAAAACAACGCAAGTGCACGCCGGATAAAAGAAAGACACACGCACACACATATTCTTCGAAGAGCGTTCCAGCTACAATCGTTCAGAGATGTCGGTCAATGAAAAAAAAAACGCAGTTGCGCTTGTCAGGTCTTCTTCTGTTACGTTCCATCCGGGCAATAATGTAAAATTATTTGCTCGTAGAGAGACTTGTTGTTCAATTTATTGAGCGTGTAACAAAGGTGTAGTCACTGTGCACCATATCGTGGGCAGTGATGAATTGTATGTCCAACAGTTTTCTCGTTGCCACAGTGGCCACAGACGGTGGTATCGGTCATTCAAACGTGGAAAGTATAGGCTTTGGTAAACTCAACGACCAACCACAGCCGACACTAAAGGCTCGCGTTTGCTCAGCGACGTTTCGAAGGGAGTTCAAGACTTAGCGTAGGGTCAAGCGAGTGCAGCAGGGCATGCTTGATGTGGCCGATTCTTTTGTGACGTGGTGCGCTGACCAGCTGACCAGCGAAGCTTCCGTGCAGCATCAGTTCTAGAAAGCAGTAGTAGTGCCTCATGGTCATCTACGAGGGAAAAGCGGACAGTTTGATCGGGCCGTTCATTGCCGATCATTTTGCAGGGACTGGGTAACCACGGAAATGTAATTTGATGCCCTTTCTCAATCAGGTGATGCGTAAGCTTTGCAGTTTCTGGTACCAGCTGCTCGAGTGGCCCGCGGCGTAAGACTGACAGTACAGACTGCAGTTCCACCTTCGAGTCGCAGAAATTAGTCCACCTGTGAACTTCCGTCACTCCTGCTGCTGGACCTCTGACGCCTCCATGCTGCCCTGCCTCGCTCAACCAAATATCGACAATACCACGCCTGGCGTCCAGAAAAAAAGTCTATTAGCCGTCACCAGCACTTAAGCAGCTTTCACTATTTCTATTGTATGAAAACTAAATAGACTCGTTACATATCTACACTGAAGAATTCGTTCTGCCGAACGACTCAACCAGCGCAGTCGTGATACCAAAGTTGGTGACGATGATTTTATTCAGGACAGCTTACAAAACAACATCAACAGCAGCAGAATCGGCAGCCCTTCATAGTGCATTACAGTTCGTCATTACTCAACCAACACACAAGAGGACTCTCTTCTCATTCTAGGTGTTGATTGTGAATAATATGAATGAATTATTCAGTAAAATAACGTGACATATTGCTGAAATAAATAATTATATCATTTGAAAGAAATACTTCAAAGAAGGCCTGCTTATTCACGAATCATGGTGCTGTGCTGCAGCCTCGCCGATAAAGTACAAAATTTGCAAGGATGTCGTGTCACTCATGATAAACTTTGTTGTGGTTAAATCGGGGCATTAGCGCGAGGCATAGTCATTATGAGAAAAAGATGAGGTCACATATGAGAGCTTATCGGAAGGGGTAAATTAACTAAGTTATGCACTTGACTTATCGCTGATTACACTGAAAACTTCGACCCAATTTCATTAGGATACGCAATCAAACACGTGTAGGAAGATCTAGCGTTAAGAGCAAGAGAAGTCTCCGCTTTTGCCCTTCGTAATATGATAATGCTAGGCAATGGCATTGAACTTAACTGACGGGAAGCCGAAGATCAAAGTGTAGCCGAAAATTATGAAGGACTGGAACACTTAAAATAAAAAATGATAGCATATCCACGGAGTGAATGATGGATAGTGGGGCGAAGCATCCGTCCGTTCATTCGTTCTTGCTTCCGTCCACCCATGCGTGCGTCTGTGTGGCCGCCCGTGCGTCCATCCGCCCGTCCGTGCGTGAGTCTGTTCGTGCGTCCGCACGTTCATCTGTGCGTCCGTCCCTGATTTCGTTCATGCATTCGCTCCTGCGTCCGTCCATGCGTCCATCCTTCCGTGCAGCCATCCGTGCGTCCATCCATGCATCTGTCTGTGTGTCCGTTCGTCTACCTATTCAACACTCCAAGTACCATCATCTCACATCTTTTCATCATATATTCCTCATATAGAAGCACCGCCATCCAGCGGACATTCCAAGGACTGAACGAGAGGAGGCACACGCACACTTTCTTACGGCTTGCGCTTCGTGTGGGGGGCGCTGCGAGCGCTCGATGGTGACGGACGCACTCCACATCGCCTCCGTAGATTTCCTGCGATTTCTGCGGACATCCACCTTGTACCCCTGAAACTTGGATTTATCGTCACCGCCAAGTTCTCCGCTTCGCCTAGACAACACCTTCGTCCAGGTGGGTCCAGTTTTGACAACTTGAGGGACGTCCTTCACTCCCGGCTACAACGCCGCCTCGCTAAGGGCTCTCAGCCCGGCGATGGCGGCCGCTAACGTGGTTACGGGCTATGATCCTACCTCAAGCCAAATGCTCTCCATGGAGATTTCATCCTCCGAAAACACTATGCCATCAGAAGATGAATACCTCGACGACGTGGTGAGACTGTGGCAACGCAAGCAAGCGAAATC
This sequence comes from Rhipicephalus microplus, assembly GCF_013339725.1. Lineage (NCBI taxonomy): Eukaryota > Metazoa > Arthropoda > Arachnida > Ixodida > Ixodidae > Rhipicephalus > Rhipicephalus microplus. The sequence goes on from NW_023613827.1 coordinate 2,752, forward strand.
GAAGCCTGCGTCTCAACAACAACGAGACGCCACAGCGGGCCACCATTCCCCAGCCTTGCAAGGAACTCCGGCGCGCCATCCCTCCGGTGGTGTGCCTACCTCTGCTCCGTCCTCGCAGCCAGCGAAGCAACGCAAGTGGCGTCCGCGTCAAACTCCTCGCCTCTCTCGCGACGACTACATCGTGGTAGTGAAACCTCGCGTTCCCTGCGAGTTACGCACATTTGTCCCGGCCGATCGCGCGGGCGACGCCATCCGCAGCTACCTTGGCGACCGGACTACCACGCAAATTCAAGTGTGGCCAATCTGGGAACAGAACATCTTAGTCTGCAGAACCACCATTTTGCCTATGGCACAGCGACTCCTCGGGGACTTCCAGCTGCAAGTGGGGGACCAGCAGCTACCCGTTCGAGGCCACGCCAAGGCACCAGGGGATACATGCAGGGGCGTCATCAACGTAAACCCTGCTGAAAGCCCGGAAAAGATAAAGTCTGAACTGTATTGGCCTCGAGGTACTATCCTTGCGGTCCGCAAACTCGGAGATTCCGCGGCGGCGGTGGTGACTTTCGAGGGCACGAAGTTACCCCCGCTTCCTCTTCTACCACTGCGTGGCGACGTACATCCGCGCCTACAAGAAACGGTCCCGGTTTGCACCAAGTGCGGTACCATCGGCCATCGACCACCTCAGTGTCCTCACCCCGCTCCAACGCAGTGTGCCAAATGTGGAACCCCCGCACCTGCAGGTCTCAATGCCCACGACTGCCACCCCAAGTGCCTCCTCTGCCACGGCGCCCATGAGACTGGGACCAGTGGCTGCACGGCAAAATATCGAAAATATCGGAAACGCACGCAGCCCTCAACATCTCCTCGAGGGACCACCTCATGTTCGTCACAGCCAGACAGCGGCACCAACCTGCATCAGTCGGCTCCACCACTCCACGCCGACACTCAGGCACTCCACCGCTCGAAGCACCAGTGGCGGTACCTCAGGTGAGCAGTTGGGCAGGGAAAGCTGCTTCTAAGCCTCTCTCACCCCCTTCTGTCGATCCTCCTTCTCCCGAACTTGCGGCCCTTCGCCAGCAAGTTGCGGCACTTCAAAAGCAAAATTCTCTTTTACCTAAACAACTCGAACTCTTAAATAAGCGACTTCAACCCCAACAACAGTGTACTGCAAGGCCATCCGGTATTGCCTCCTCTGTCCAGGCGGCTACGCCAGCTACGTCCAAGCTTAGTCCTCGCGCTAAGTCCACTCCCATTAAACCGCCGGTTCAAGCAACCATTTGTACTCCAGCACTCGGAACCGGTGCCACATCTACTCCAGAAGCTCTTGAGGCTCCTGGGGCATCTCAGGTTATCTTGCCCGCTAACCAAACTCTCCCTAGCGAAAAGCGCACCCCGCGCGTAGAGGAACGCCTCACGCGCGTCGAAGCTTCGATTAATCACCTCCTCACCAGCTTCTCGGTCCAACGCATAGTAGTAGAGGTTACCCAGGCTATTCAAGCCTGGGCAATCACCCAGTTTCAACCCAAGGCATCGCGTTCCCGCTCCTGCTCGGTGAGCAGTGAGGGTACAGCTCCACGGCGTCGTCGTAAGGTGGCTACCACCACCCCGCCGTCGGAATATCCGGCCTCCGTGCCCCTCCCTGCCTCTGAGGAATCCGAGTGGGACATGGAGGACCAAATATAAAACCTAAGACAGTCACGATGGCTACCAATCGTACGTCCCGTTCAAATATTGCGTCTAAATTCGAGATCATACAGTGGAACCCTGGAGGCTTCGGGAACAGGCGAAAGCGTTCACATCTTTCCCTTTTCCTCAGCTCACTTGGCTCTCAGCCGGCCGTCTTGGCGCTCCAAGAATCTGGCCCTGCTCCATCCCTTTCTGGATACTGCTCCTATGAAGGCGGCACCACCACATGCCTCCTCGTGCATAAAGCTTACACGGCGGTACAGATTGACCTCGATCTGGATCTTCCTTACGACTACTGCATGATATCAGTGCTGTCTCAGCGGAGGGGCCAACCATCAATACATATCCTAAACGTGTACTGCCCCCCTCGCCTTGCAAGGGCTTCGTTTGCGCATCTCTTCCATCGGGCGCTACGTATAGCGGCCCGACAACCACTGGTGATTGTCGGGGACTTTAATGCCCCCAGCCCTCACTGGGGTTACCACTACGAGAAGGCCCGGGGCAGAGAGCTCAAGGAGCTCATTTCCTCGCTGAGCCTGACGCTTCTTACCGATCCGGCACAACCCACACGTTCCGGCAACTCGGTCACGCGAGACACATGCCCCGACCTCTCCCTCACCCGTCACATCCGCGATGCTACATGGGAGAATTTAGGCGAAAACCTAGGCAGCGATCACTTTTTACTCCGCATTTCGTTCACACCGCGGCAGAAAAATGCGCCAACACTGGGGCCAAGCCCGTCTCACCGATTGGACTCGGTTCAGAATGCAACCATTCCCCGCCGGCCTCTCCTCGACCAAATATGCAGCGTGGGCATCATACGCTCTCCATATGAAACAAGCGAACACTCGCACCCTTGCAACCTCTAATTTGACTCCTGCAATCTATCCACACCTCCTACATCTTTGGCACGCTCGCCGCGGGCTCATAAGGCGCTGGAAACGCAACAAACTTAATCGGAAACTTCGCGCTCGCATTGAGGCGCTCACTGCAGAGGCGGCCGCATACTCCGCACAACTTTCCAATGCTAACTGGGCAGACACCTGTTCGAAGGCTGCAAACCAGATGAGCTCTAAGAGTGCGTGGCGACTTTTTAGAAGCCTTCTCGATCCCTCCACCACCAGGGGAGAAACGCAACGCCAGCTCCACCGTGTTCTGCATGCCTTTCAGGGCACTACGGATGAACTCGCGCGAGAACTTTGTGACCGCTACATCTGCTGCACAAATGATCCCGCAGGCCCAGCATATACGTATTCCGGCGCCCCTAACACCGACCTCGACGCCCCATACACGCTTTCTGATTTACGATTTGCACTCACGAAAATGCGACGGGGCACGGCCCCTGGACGCGACGGAATCACAGTATCGCTCCTGGCAAATCTTCCCGACCAAGCACACCTCTCACTACTCCACCTTATAAATTCGATATGGGACGGCTCTCCGCTTCCAACGGAATGGACCACATCGGTCGTGACATTCATTCCCAAATCGGCAAAGTCCGTTAGTATTGAGGCACTGAGACCCATCTCACTTACGTCTTGCGCAGGCAAACTCATGGAAACCATGGTTCGCGAACGCCTTTCCGCCTACTTGGAGGCCAGGAGGACCTTTGCCGACACGATGTTTGGCTTTCGCCCCCATCTGTCGGCGCAGGACGTCCTGCTCCAGCTTCAACACGATATCATAGAGCCGACTACTATGCGCCATAACGATAAAGCCGTGCTCGCTCTCGATCTCCGCGGGGCGTTCGACAACGTCAAACACAGCACTATACTCACTAACCTGTCTACCACAAACTGCGGGCAGAAGACTTTCAACTACATTCGCGCCTTTCTATCACATCGCACCGCCTTCATTCGCCTTAATTCTACCGAACACGGCCCGTACTTATTAGGCACGCGGGGTACACCTCAAGGGGCAGTCCTGTCTCCTCTGCTTTTTAACCTGGCGATGATGAACCTCCCCTCTCTTCTAAGCGAGGTCGAGGGAATACAACACGCACTATATGCGGACGATATCACAATCTGGACCAACACCGGCTCCTTAGCGCAAATCGAAGAACGCCTGCAAAAGGCTGCCCTTCTGGTGGACACCTACGCAGGTCCATGCGGCCTGGAGTGCTCTCCAGCTAAATCGGCTCTTCTTTCAGTCTCTCCGCTACCGCCGCCTCAAATTTTTCTTCCGTCCGGGCCCGTCCCGTCAGTGCAAAACATTCGGGTTCTTGGCCTTCACCTCACATCGTCCTTGGATCCAAAGGGCACAATAGCAGGCCTCAGACGCACCAGCGAACAGGTGAGCCGCATGATACGGCGAGTTTCTACCAAGCGCGGCGGCCTCCGCGGGTCTCAGTCCCTCCGATTGGCCCACGCGTTTGTGACCAGTCGCGTCCTCTACGCCTTGCCTTACCTTCGCCTGCGTCGTCGACACGAGCACCAGCTGGACGTCCTTCTTCGTTCAGTATACAAACGCGCTCTGGACCTACCTATTGCAACTTCCAACAGCCGATTCGTGGCTCTGGGTGTACACAACACCTTTGCAGAGATGCGCGAAGCTCATCGCGTTAACCAAATCAATCGACTGTCGCAGACGCCTTCAGGGCGCCGTCTTCTACACAGACTTGGCCTTAACCCGATATCTGACCAAGACCCTCTGCAGCCTGTACCAGAGCTCTGGCGTCAAAAGCTATGGGTGGAACCTCTACCCCGTAATATGAACCCCGACCTCCATCCTGGCCGTAGACTAGCACGCGCCGCGACCCTTCATACGCGACACTCCGATCGTCCTGGTGTTTTCTACGTGGACGTCTCAGGTCCCTCCCCCTCGGGTCACTTCACGGCTGCCGTGATTACAGAGGGCAAACACGTCGATGGCCTCTCCTTTCGAGCAGACACAGTAACGCACGCTGAAGAGGTTGCCATAGCTTTGGCCGCCTCTCACCCTGCCTCACGCACCATCCTGACGGACTCGCGCTCGGCCTGTTCTCAGTACCTTCAGGGTTCCATTGCCCCGCTGGCGGCTAGCCTGCTACAGGCAGCCTCTTGGCGCTTTAACCCTCATCCCATTCGTATAGTCTGGACCCCAGGCCACTCGGGCCTGCCCGGCAACGAGGCGGCAAATGCCGCTGCCCGCGCTTCTCCTGTCCGGGCCATGCCCCTCCATGTCCCGAGACGGAATCTGGCAATACCAACCTGACGCGCTTTCGCGAAATTTTGGCTTATTACCGGGCTTCGCGCCGCCTCTACCCGGACCCCGCACGCGGTTTGGAGAAAGCGGACGAACGACTGCTACGCCGCCTGCAGACCTTTATCAGTCCGGCGGTCGCCAGGCACTTTTTGCCGGAAATCAATGGCCCTGCTCGACCTGTCATGTCCTCGCCGACACATATCACGTCGTAGCATCGTGCCCAGTTAATCCCGTCCCTTTCTCACCCCCTTTTCCTATCCCAACTAGAGAGGCTTGGGAGGAGCACCTGCTCGGCTGCTCTACCTTGGCTGCACAACGCTCCTTGGTGGAGCGCGCACGGGCAGCTTCCAGCTCCACTGGCGTCCCGGAATAGGGTCTTGCCACTCTAGCACGCCGATGGGCCACGTCGGCACTCTCTAGTATACTTTTTCCGAAAATAAATGTTTTTTACCACCACCACCGCTTCGTGTGTACTTCCCACCTTTAACCACCTCGAGTTCATGGTATATACTAGTTCACTGTATTCATGGCACTGCGGCACAAAGCTCGCTAGACCTTTCTATAACCAAGGAGGTTATGCCCAGCGAGTATGACGTAGCAACCCTTTCTTGTCTTCGTTGCGTTGTTGAACAATGAAAAATTTGCAGCATGCGCGTTAACTAAAAGCCAAATGCTCGTGTCTCTCATTCCCCCTTAGTAGCCATTGGCATGTATATTGGGCACTACCTTTATTGTTCAACAACGCACAAAAGAAACCTCTCACTGGCACCACCTTGGAGGTCAAAATTTTATACGTGTTACACACTACTACGGCTACGACGGACGAACAGGTGCCGCTATAAGGAGCTTCGCCCCTAAAAAATTATGCGGAAACCGCAGAAAACACTGTCGCGAGTAAAGCAGCTCACATTTTAGGCAGCAAGTTTGCATTCAGCAGGTGCGAGAGAACCTGGTCAAAATGAGTTTTTTTTTGTCGCGCGAAATGATTACGTCAGGAATTCAAATACAGTTACGCGCCGTGACTCTTTGCTATTGTACAACACACAAACGGCAAAACAGTGGTGTACGAATGAATAACAAATGAAAGGAAAAGAAGTAGTGGGAGCAAGATGACAGTCATTCAAGCAGAATTTCCTGCTACATGTCTCATTACCTTACCGCGAATGGACCGGATGGTGGAGAGAGTAAAGAAGTTCACGCTTTTTGAATGGTCGCCCCAAGATGTATGTACGTTTTGCAGTCCTGTTCAAGAGAACTAAGGTTCGATCCGGTGGGTAAATAATTCCCGAAGTAAATTTACTTCGATCGGTAAATAATTCCCGATCGAAATAAATAATTTTAACTGAAACAATCTGTGTGAGCCGGTTTAATGCAGCCGTAACGAGTTAGCTTAATTCTATATGTTGGCAGCTCACCTTTATAACTTGGTGTGCTTGCTATTTTGAGTCTATATGATTTCATTTTCTTCATCCGGCGAACGTTGGAAGCCTGTTCGTGATGAGCAAATTAGAGTGTGCTTGTGTGGAGCATCCATTTCCCAGAGCTATAGCTAGAAAGTTTACCAAGCTGTGTTCCCAGCTTTTCGTTTTGTCTTATAATTCCGTGGAAAATTCTTAACCCTCCTCGCACAAAAAAGCTAACAATTGTATACTTTCGAAAATTTTAGGTGGCAAATCAATTCACTGTTACCTGCTAAAAAGCGCACAACAAAAATTGATATGTAGTTGGGCCAGAAATTTGCCTAAATTACAGTGATGTCGCTTGGTATCCTTACGCTGGCATCTTTAAGCGTCAATTACCATTGGATGCCTAACCTGAATATAAAGAAATGTAAAAAGTTCCATGACCAGTTCTCGCGAAGATAAATAAAAAAAGGACGGTGGCGCATCGTCTACGCATTGATATCATATATTATCAGTTCATCCATCAAGAAAGGTCATCTAAGAAGTGCTAAATTATGGTAAAATATATTAAAATAAAACTCTCATGGTCTTCAAATCTGGCCCAGGGAGCCTAATGAACCAATACGTTGCCTTAGAAACCACTATCTAATGTGAGGCTTCTGTTTGGCCACACTCTAAAGAAGCAAAATGATTAAGCGCCACATGAATCAAGGAACTGTACTAGGCTGCATACCACTAAGTGAAAGCAAAATAGATATGCAGAGGTGACGAAGCGTAGAAGGCTTGTATACATCAATGTTTCTGTAAATATTTATAAGATCCTTGCAATACACAGAGAATGGAAGTGAGTGCGACAAAAAAAGCAAGCTCAGGTTATTTATGAAAAAACGAACGAAAGCATTGAGTGGATTTAAGATCGCTCCCAGTTGATATAATTTCAAGAAAAAAACAAGCAAACACCTATGCGTTTGTGAGCAGTTTAGCTTCGCTTGTTTTTGCTATAATATCACTTGTATCGTCGTCCGTGCTTGACAAAACAGTTCGGTACAAAGCACGAGTGAGTTGGGAAGATCTGAGCAACACACTCGTTTCTATTGGTGTGGTGTGCCCTTCTCTGGCCATTTCCTTCATTCTTCTGGCCATTAATTATGCTGTCATGGAGAGTAATCTTGTGTGCTGTCTTCTGGCCTGACAGCGTCTGTATTGTCCCACGCCACCCGTGTCTTTTGAACAGCTCGGTCACCTGAATGTTGTGCGACATACTGTTTTGGAGAACAACGCACCGCAAGCTAGAGTCTTAAAATTCGAGCGAGTAAGAGCGCTTGTGTCCGCGGAGCAAATGCTCGCTTGAGTACAGTATGTATGTATAACAGCGATTCAAAATAAGTGAAGTAAAATGAATTGTTTTCTTCTGTACTACCAAGTATATTTTTTAAACGAAAGAGTGTCTTATGCCAGTGTCCACTTAAACTTTGATGACGTATACTTCCGTTAGAAAAGTAGTTCATCAAACGGTACGTCATCACATGGCAAAGAAAAAAAAGAAAACACGAAAAAATCATATCCATTGATGGGAGTCGAACCCATGATTTCTCGGTCCGCAACGATAGATAGCAGATGCTTAAGCCACTGTGCCAGCGTCGAATACAAGGAGGATTTTTTGCGAACGCGCCTTTTGTGTTTCACCCAGGAGGCATTGGTTTCGCATATCTATCTCGTGCGGGCTTTGTTCGCGGTGTACTGTCGGCATCTGGAAGCGACAGAGTGTACAAATGCGTTGCCTCCATGATTAGGTCCGGGAGCACACCGTTGGTATACGGTTGGTCCGTTGGGCACGTTTCCAAGAGAAAGTGCTCCGCTGCTAGTATGACAATCGTGTAGACTAAACTGTGTGGCACTGTACGTCATAAAACTACTTTCTCTGTTCTCTCTCCGGACGGTCTTCGACGGTGCGCTTATCTCTAGAACGTAAACGGTTTCTCTGGAACGGCTAGTCTTGGGCGCGGCTAAGTGCCACTACTCCGCGGCTTGGGTTGCATGACCTTGCCACTGTTTTATAGAGGCAAGCTCTGGTTAAAGGACGTAGCGCGGTGACTCGTGGTCCGTATGCGAGATAACCGATGACAGGCAAACACTTTACGCTTCTTGCAACCGTTCGAAGGTACAGTGGCGGCCTGCTCACCATTACTGACACCGTGGTTCCGGCTCGGTGAGTCTGAGAAGACGGCGTGCAGACGCCAGGGCCTCAACATCAATGTAATTCGTGCATGATATACGTGCTTGCTGCCGCATAGGGTGTTCAGTGAGGATTGGCCTGTGAACACATTGTGCCAAAGTGTGCAAACAATTTTAGGAAGCATCTGTGCACTGAAGAATCGCTGAAAGCGTGTTAGAAGGAGAAAGAGAGCCATAATGAAAAATAGTGCCAAGAGGCCTGTCGAAATTGTTAAAACACTGGTATGGAGATTAGGTTAGAGCTCTGAAAAGAGTGGCTCAAGGTAACGGCTATACAGTGGTTAAGAGAATGTTGAGGCGTATCAGCTGTGGGTACCTTCTCTCTTTTCTGATGTTTATCGCAACGTATTGAAGACTGTACGGAACTAATTTTCCTTGAGTTTTTACGGCAATCACTTAACTGGCCAATCAGTAACACTCCGTACGATGAATCTTTTGTCAAGGCCGTAACAACTCGGTGGTTGGTCAGTGTTCGTATGTATTAACAGTGCTCTAGGCAAGATAGTTAAGTAGAAGAGTAAGACGACGCTTATGTATAAGTTGTTGTCAGTCTGCTTCGGCAAGATAATGATATCTGACTATAAATATTTCAATCGCATATATCTGCAAATTTTTGTTAGCTGCAACCTGATCCTGTTTCATCAAAACCAATTCTCTATCTCCTTGAAGAAACTTCGACCCCCTCCAAAGAGAACACAACACGAACAAGAAACTTGACTGAAAGAGCGTACTTTTGTGAGCCTAACAAAACCAGTGGAGGCGGCTTTGTCCCAAGCCCAGCTGAAAGCCTCTATCCTTGTTGAAAATAGCTCTCCTGCACTCACTTGGCTTTCCCACCGCGTTGCCCGCTCGCCCTGTGAGCAACCATGACCAGGCTATAGACGGGAGATGCGACGCGCGTCGAGTGACATTGGGTGAGCCAAACATCAATATACGTTGTTGAAGCTTCCGTTTATACAATAAAATTCAACTGCTGGTGTAAATGTATGTTTCACTTTAATTATTCCAACTACTTTGATAAAAGTATCAAAAATGGCTTCGTAAAGAAGTAAAAGTCTACTTGAAAGCATGTGTGATTCTTCAGCTTAGCTGGAGAGTATCTGTAGAGGCACCTTCTTACCTGTATGTATATTAGATCGCAATCGTTTTTAGACATCCACTAGGCAAGAACTCATGCTGACAAAAACCCTCCTACATCAGCGTTGTCCACTACAGAGCATCACTGTAGGACTAAAAATTTGACGATGATCGCGTTAAATGAACAACAGACTCACCTACAGCAGCAATATATATAAAAAACTATTTCTTGTAAGTAACTTTCTGAATATGCTATCACGGTCTTAGTGTTGTCATGCTGTACCCTCGCGTCCCTTGGTTATTGCGACGACTGCTTTACACAACAGAATTGTCGCACTGCTACATTTATATTCCTCTTGGTTTTCCAAATACTGGCTGAAAGCTTCATTTTGGTAAAGAAAGACTGTCATTTTGTTCTGAAGGTTTTCCGTTTCTATATTTCTTTGTGTCTGCGTACATTTCTTCTTGTTAATATTCAGTGCGAAACAAAATAGAGAAAATAAATCAGAAACCAGTACTCGCACTGAGTTACAAATGACTTCTTACTGCATCAACTGAACTCCAACGCATTCATCTATAACAGCAAAAAACTTTCTCACCCAATAATATTCAAAAGAGCACGCATCTCCGAGCCTTCGTTTCCACAATGTTCCGGGACCATCCAAGTCTTAGGCACACTCGAAAGCTGTTCACCACAGTCAACTATTTTCTCCGCCTACGTTGCTCTTGCTTACGTACACATGATGACGCGATCATGGTGGCTGAGTAGTGGAAGAGAGAACCGAAGAAATAAGCAATAAAAAACGATGCAATAAGAAAGAAACGCATTTTGCTTTCTGGGTCAGCTGCCTTCAGTTCACAGGAGTGTGCAGCTTTTCTTTCGTTTCCGTAAAGTTTGCCTATAGGCTTCGCCAGAGAGCAGAAATATTTTTATTTTGTGTTCCAATTTGCAGGTAGCATACTCGGTTACGTATTTGTTGGCCATTGATAAAGACTTTGACTGAGTATGCAGGCAAGAAATATTCGGTGCAGTGTGTGCTAAGAAGGTTTGTTTCCTTTCCATTATGAGCCCACTGCACACACTGTTTTCTCTGCTAGAGGTTCAGTTTTGTTCCACCTCTGACTCTCAGAACACAGATGTTTTAGATTACTGGGGTGACCCTTTCATTATTAGACATAAGACATTTCATCGCACCAAATGCAGCGTTTGATTGGGCAAGAAATCAATATTGGGGATTAATACATCCACAACAATATTCACTTTTCGGCTTCTCTCTATCATAAGTTTGCATGCTTATTTTTTGCTGAAACGTGCTTGCAGGCGCACGCTAGGACTCTTGTCAGACGTCAAAAATAGAGTTGATATGACTCGAAATAAGTGTTTCGTTTAATGTATATTGGCCGTTTTCGTGCACTAGGTTCACAAAGCCAAATTTTTTACGGAATACCGGAGCCAGTAATAAACTGCGCCTCCATCAGTTCTGGTTTGCGACATCGAAAGTCTTTCGTTACACACAGATAGGAATTGTTCTTCGAGGCATTTGTTGGAACATTTAACAATGTTTTATTTACAGGAACCCTAAAACTTTTCCGATAGGACGAATATACTGGCAAGGTTTTGACCCCCTGATACTATAAGGCTGTATAAGTTGACATGGTATGTTATACATTTTTGCTGATTCGCAAGGTACTGGTTTGGTTTTACATCTTGTAAATACATGCACCTGCATACGTATACATTCTAAAAGATTAGTTTATTATCCCTCATTTAAAGTTGTAGGCCCGTGTACTGAGATTTGGGTGCACGTTAAAGAACGCCAGGTGGTCAAAATTTCCGGAGCCCTCCACTACGGCGTCTCTCATAATCAAATAGTGGTTTTGGGACGTTAAACCCCACAAATCAATCAATTATTATCCCTCATTTTTATTTAAAAGACGTCAATAGGTATAGATAGTTCTCTACAGAATCCGCAATCTCAGAATTCTGTGTAAATGCACGAATGCCGTGTAAGTGCAAAAATGCTGATGTAAAGCTTTTTTTGCAGAAGAGCTAAGAGAGGTCAAGGAGCACCATATATGTATGATAAGTTGGTAATAACATAGAGTGTGAATATGAAAGAGATCTTGAAATACGTAGATGTCAGAGACGTAATAAAGCCTCTGTAGCCATTCTTAAGAGAACTGAAAATGAGTCGGTGATTCCTTATGCATCGCATCTGCAAACTGTTTTCTGGTTGCAGGCGAACCAATTCAGTGGTTGGCACTGTAGCTGCAATAATATAGGGTGAGCGAAAAAAAAAACTTGTCTAATGAAGATTTTTTCCCACTGAACAAGTGTGCTATCACTGCCTGCATTTTAGGGGAGGCTGCGGGCCCGTGGAAACCTTTTTGAGTTTGAAGTGACTTTTGCCCGTAGTTTCCTCCATCGTTGATGACAATAAGGAAGTTATTTTTATTGTTTATATTATTAATATTATTACACTCTGTGAGCTTATACTCTGATTTCGCGCTTCTTTGCCTCCTTCACAACGTTTGAGGAAACCCAGATCATGCAGTGATAGCACTAAATGGGAGTAAATATGTCGAGCTCTACCCTACATGTGGTAATTATGACATCACAAATGCTTACGTGCACACGTGAACGAATGAATGGCTATAAACCTTGGAATTTTCAATCTGCAAGTGATTGATGCAAAACTTCAAAGCGCTCGCTCAGGCCTTAGAATGTCGAAACACGCGTACGTGTATGTACTCGGCAACGCCAATACGTGTTTCAGTGGCGTGAATGAGGCGCCTATTTCATCACGACGTTAAATATTGGACACGCTTTGATGCTCTTATGAAGTGAGCACCACATGGGCATGGCTTACAACGCTCAATAGCTATCGGCTATGCTTAGAGAGAAATCAAAAGTAAGTGCAAGATCCGAAGAACAGTATGCAATTCCCACTTTTAACGTAACACCACGGCACTGGTATGCGCCTTCAGTGTGGCGCTTGCGCGTGTGATCTAGACGCGCTTGAAATGTGTCCAGCGGGAAAAAAAACATTGAAGTGGAAGCACCACCGGTTTAGGTGTTTACGGCTGCCTCCCTCATGCTTTTCTCAGCCTGCACGCTTCCAGGGTCTACGTAGCGATAGCAGACAAAGATAATAATCAGCGAGGATGAAAGCGAGGAGAGCTGGAGAGACCGCGTTTTGCAACGAGGCATCGTAAAAACCACTCTCGTTGCGTTCGGAAATCAGTAGACGAGCCACTGGCGTTGTAGAAATAGCTTTTGAATGTTCCATCTGTCCCTCTATAAAAGAAGCATTGCCCCAAACTTTGACTTGGATAGTTCGCGGTGGTTGGTGCAATATGTTGGTTGTAGGAGATGTTACTATACCTATTTTACTTTCATTTATAGTATGCTGCAGATTACGATTCTGTCTTTTATTTAAGTAGTAACAATAATAGCATAAACGACTCATTCTAACTGGAGCCAAAAGTGTTAGGGTAAAAAGAAAAATGAAAAAAAGAAAAGAGTATAATTTCACTTGAGCCTAAAAGCACACTTGTTGACGCTGGACGTGGTGAGGTTATTTTCGGCTGATCACTCTAAGACTGTATCTCACACATTGGCCTGTATTTAGGTGTTTCATAGCGAAACGAAAAGAACGCTTTCCGATAATTATTGAGCTAACTTTAATATGCGTTGTGAGGATATATTAGCCTGCGAAACCCTGGAACACGGTTTTATGTGCTTCTTTGCGAAGGCAAGCACTAAAATATTGATCATGCTAAAGAATTGCGAAGCTCTTCTCACCAAAACATACCAAGTCTCCCACTAGGACACTGCTTGCCTCATCAAAAGGATATCGTGTACACCTGCTGCGACGCAATGGAGGAACTTACCACACACTTCGAAGAGCAGTGTAGGACCTTATATTGTTGCGTAATGCCCGTGTGATCCACAAAAAGAAATCTTAGAGACCCAGTTTTATGAGCTTTAACGGCAAGCTTCTTATGCTTGCGCCTTGTCCGGCGGAGGCAGCGGCGGCCGGCGTGTACGCTACTCTTGCCAGTGTACATTAAACCAAATTAAGCAGTTAGAGCAGAACACTTCCTGCTGACAGGGTCCACAACAAAATGAATGTTTGAACACGCGTCCTACAGGACAAAAGTAAAGTTTTTTTCTGTTCCATAACACTAAGAAGAACTTGTTTATACCATTTTTTTGCTCTGTTACTTTTGCAACTTTTCTTCTGTACTTTGTCATGCAGCTCGTATGTTTTCAAATACGGGGTTTTATCAATATCAAGGCGCTTTACAAGTGGTACACGATCTTTCGAAATGATACTACTGAATGAAAAACCCTGCACTAAACAGGAGGGCACAAGCTACTGATCCTCAGCGTGTTAAGGGTTATGTTGCTACAGAACCTTAGCACACCTTGATAGAGACAATGATTTTTATAAATAAGTATTCTTGTTTATTCAGTTTTGGCTCGTCTGTTTCAAATCTTCCCTTCTGTTCCCGTGTTATAGCGGAGCGATTGTCATTCAGTATGCTACACCATATTGCCCACATCAAGTTCCTTTTATTTCTTATTAATACTGTCATGAAACCTACCGGAAATAACAACATGGGAGTGCAGCATATTTTCGAAATACAAGCTTTTTTATTTATTTTCTGCTGGAAAAAAATATTCGCATGACGGCTAGCGCAAGCAAAACACGGGTGACAAGGAGAAACGATGAAACTGGCACTGCTTACCAACCGAACGTTTACTCTAAAATATATTATTTATGGGTAAGAAAGAGTCTTTATCGATCAAAACCATATAAGAAAAGCTGACGCACACGATTTTGTTCTTTGATCATTTCGCACGCTTCCGCAATTTCCGGAGCACGTGAGAAATTTCAGTGATGAGAAAGCACTATTGGATGTTGGACAGTGGTTAGGTAACATAAGCGAAGACTACCGATTATTCAGCGAGGTTTAACGAAACACGAATCAACACTTGTCAACCTAGGCTAGCCATCATAAGCCACTGTTAAATACTTGTATTATTCGAGTAAATGCGGTACTCAAATTCCCTCAGAAATAATCGTCGACATCCCAGCCGTGTTAGAGACTGTTTCTGGAACCGACACACGACGACGACGGCTTGAAACGTCAACTGTTAACCATCGCTGTCGATCGCGTATTTTCTCTACACGAGGTGTAAACCTTTCTCACTGCGGGCATGGGGAGCATTACATTATGACACTTTCACGAATTGGTACAGATGTGAGGTTAAGAGCGCGGGGTGTCCCATTGCCAGCCGCATTTTAGCAGACGATGTTTGCTAAGAACTCATACGCATCGCATGATATGTAGAGGGCGGCCGAGCAGAATAAGGATAGTGGGAGTGTCGGAACGCCACTCTGCCGATGGCCAGAAGCCACCTCGATGGCGTTGCAACATGGTGGCTGTGTAGACAGTAAAAAGAGAAAGGAGTAGGGAGCCGGTATAGAAGGGTTGCACAAACCGAGTGATCGTTACTTATTTATTCAGTCAGCTGCGGCAAAGCCCTCACAGTTCATTACTGGATCAACAGACCGAAAAGACAGTGGCCTTCGTTGAGATGGGGGCCGGGTACACGTTGTTGCTTGCCTGTTTGTCCAGGTTTGTCAAGTCTTGCGATATCTCGTGTGAACACGTTTGGCTCAAGCAGTTGACGTCATCCACTCACAACAACTTTGCCTTGACGTTGACTCACGATTGCGTTGAGGATCTATGGTGTGTGTTCCACGATTACTTGGCTAAAGTGGTAGAGCAGTGCATTCAGTCGTGAGATTGAATTAATCTATTCGGCAAACAGAAGAATACAGGTTACGTCTTGTGAACAATATAATGGTATCTCAAGAACTTTGGTAAATTTGACCAGTTGGCGTTCTTTAACATGCCCCCAGATCGCATAACACACGAGCCTCTACCATTTTATCTTCATAAAAATGTGGCTGCAGTGGCAAAGGTTGAATCGTGACCTTTGAGTCAGCAGCCAAGCAGGATCACTGCTACATCACTACGGCGGACGTCTTATCGCATTTGTCATTGTTAGCAACATGTATACTCACACTAGCTAAAATTGAAACAGATGAATTAATTGAAAAATGGTAGCAGCCGAACACAAATTTTATGCTTTCTTCTTTTATGTTTAACGTGACAGCGTTAAAGGGCTCGTTTTGAAGAAATTCTGGCGTTGGTATTGTTGTCTGCGTAATTTATTGTGAGCGAAAAATCGTCTTGTCTGTGATTTAAAAGGCAGGTAAAAGATACCAGTACAGCCAGGTTTAAGGAAAAATTGAACCAAAGACGTTTGCGTGGCAAGCAGGTGTTCTACCACACAGCTGCGCATCCGCTTGGAAGTATAGTGGAAATAACCTTCTATGCTTGGAATTGCAGTGAAAATATCTTCCATGCTTTATATCGGTGTCACACTGGCACTTTTATTTGCGATCAGGGCGATCCGGATGAGTTCTCTTGATTGCGATCAACTTTATGACCGCTGCTACACAGGCCAAGCTAATTTAGTTCGAGCTTGGGGCAATGAAACGGCCCAGATGGCATTTGTGTGCAGTAAAACATGTCCCTGACAAAACTCGACGTACGATATACCTATAGAGCCCTTTATCAGCAATGTTATACGTGCAAGAACCGCTCGAACGTCCAAAAATCTGCAGGCCACTGCGACAGTAATTTCATAAATCCATCACTCGGTAAAATTTTCCTAGCACTTACCTGTATTGCTGTGTGGGATTCTTAACCTTCGCTTCTTTATCTGATGGCCCCCGCTCGTAGCCGTGTAGTCCCAGCGAAGCATCAATCTTGCTGTATACGCGCCAGTGTTTAACTTCTGGCACCTCAAGTCTGTTCCGGACGCATCTGCCAGAGGTCAATTACTGTAAATATCTCTTCATTCGAAGTGCGCGTTCGTAGCGACGTGTAGTCGAAAGTCTTGCGACACTCACAATCAGTTCGCTTCTAGGTGCTCTAAGAGCTCCGACGGAGCGAGAGTTGAACTATGCGCTGAAGGCAACGGTCGACTGCTTGTCGTCTGCTTGCCGTCTGCTTCTCCCGAAACTACATGCGGTCAATGCGAATTCTAAAATATGCAATACTTTAAATATTGTTTCAATTCAAACAGTTAAGAATTTGCTTTTTTTATAAACATGCAGCTGTATTAAAAAATTATTATCGAACTAAGCTCGATTTTCTTGTTTATCGTGCTTTGAGCAAGCTCAGCTAGGGAGTGCAGATGACAGCAAAATTGCGATCTCTCAGGCAGATCGCGATGCGCGGATCGCGATAGTCTTGATCCCGATCACGCCTGATCGTGATTAAAAGTGACCGTGTAGCAGCACCTAATCTGGATCGTGGTTAATCCGGACCAACACTAATCGCGATTAAAAGTGCACGTGTGACACTGATATTAAACACTCACGCATCGTAGCTGTAAAAAGAGTACGCAATACAAATGTATTATCGCAGTAATAATGCGTGGTACAACCGTTCTACGCTGTAGGGCATTGGAACATCCGATTATCGTTAATGATTTCGTGCTTTGAAGCAGGCCACCCATCACGAAAGGCACACACGTTAACACGCGTATGTCATTAAAGGTCCACTCAGCACCCCGCGTATGAAGATGAGGGAATGATTTTCTCCTCTCCTTCATACACACGATGCATCCTCCTCAGCCCTAATTCTTCAATGCCGATGAACTATATCAGCACTAAGCGCTTGAGCCCATCAGGATTTCGCACTTCTCGGCAGCACGCTGTTATCGCTGATTGCGCAGTTGTAAACACAGAACAATTTAGCTTGATCGGTTGCTTGTGCACGATATTTATGTGAGAGAAAGAAGAATGGATAGGCAGCTGCTTGGCAATTGATTGATTGATTTGATTTGTGGGGTTTAACATCCCAAAACCACTATATGATTATGAGAGACGCCGTAGTGGAGGGCTCCGGAAATTTTCACCACCTGGGGTTCTTTAACGTGCGCCCAAATCTGAGCACACGGGCCTACAATATTTCCGCCTCCATCGGAAATGCAGCCGCCGCAGCCGGGAATCGAACCCGCGACCTGCGGGTCAGCAGCCGAGTACCTTAGCCACTAGACCACCGCGGCGGGGCGCGCTGCTTGGCAAGCAGTTGCCGATCCATTCTTCTTGGGGAAGAGACAAATGGGGGAAGGAGACAAATCACGTGTGATATTTCGCGCATATCAACGAATCGGAGCATGTACGCCGTAGACGTTACGGGAACTACTGTCTACGTTACAGTAGTGTCCTAAGAAGAACGAGAGATATTAGGAAAGAATATTGCTCACCTTTTATTGTATTTTGGCAGCCAGGTGAGTGACTCTTTAAGACCCAGTACTGGCTGGCCAGCAAACTCGAAAAAACTTCGCTCGCATACTTGCTAGTGGTTTAAATCTTGTGAACCATCAAACAGAACACAGCCATATGCAAAAGCCTCACTGACACAAGTCAATCCCAGCCTTGTTGATTGCATTGTCAACATAATCATCATAATCATCAGCCTGAGTACGTACACTGCAGGACAAAGGCCTCTCCCATGTTCCGCCAGTTAACCCGGTCCTGTACTTTCTGCTGCCAATTCATACCCGCAAACTTCTTTATCTCATCTGCCCGCCTAACCTTCTGTCTCCCCCTAAGCCACTTGTCTTCTCTGGGAATGCAGTCAGTTACCTTTAATGATCAGTGGTTATCCTGATTGCATCGTAGTAATCCGCAACTTCAAATTCTCTAGTAACATCATACAATAAAAAATTACTCACTTAGTGGTTGACGTACCCACAATGGGGACAGGATATCGCCATCGTGTCCTGCTCTTAAAGGCAAAGCTTAAGGATCCCCCGATTTTTCCACATTATATGCGTTACAGAACTATTTTCGTTCATATGCATTTCAGAGTGAGGTACAGATGCTCTTTTTGTCTTTTCTCTCCTTTTTGAAAAACGAAGATTATTTTGGGCCGCATCTCGTGTTGCATCTCGTCATTTACGCATGCGTGTTTATTACAGTTATCGCGAAACGAAAAAAAAAGACATAAGGAGCGTTGCTTAGGGTTCCCCTTTAACGGTATCGCAATCATCTGTGAATTTTTTTTTTCATCATTCGCGCAGATGCCGACGATGCTCAGTCTCACAGCGGGAACTATTATAAGATCACAAGATGGGTCGCTTGCGCCGTAGTTGTCCGCCACCACCGGTGTCCGTTACCACTATCGTGCAATGCGAGAAAAAAATTATATGAAACAATGGGATTCAAACGCGGCTCCTTGAAGCGCCAGCCCAGTATTTTACTACTTGCCTACGCCAGTGCTGGAACTCCGTGACAAACTGACCCAAGACAGACTTCATGTCAGGGAAGGAATCGGATTAATATGTGTAATAACACGTTTAGAACTGCAAAAGAACAGCGAGGCGTCACGCAATGCAAAATGCGTAACGAATGGTACAACTTAATTACAATAGCATTTTTAGCCACAGCATCAAAAATTGCGCCAAATTTTTCGGAAGTGTGTAGCGAGTACCGCGCTTCACCGAAGAAAGACGAAGGAAGATATAATGAATTCCCGCAGAAAGATTATGATGACTGATGTTGTAGTCGGTACCTGTAAGTGTGCTTCTAGCAGTAACCTAAATAGTGTTTAGAGGCTCTGACAGGCTGCTCTTCTAGCTTTCCGTGTGACTGTGCTGCGCGTTCTGGTGATATTTTAGCCTTTGATGAGGCATGTAAATAAATGTTTAAGGCTGTGAGTTAGAGGATAAGAATTTTTTTCTTTCAATAAATATTACACAAGGGATACTCCTGAAAAGCAGTCCTGCCACCCTTCGAATAAATTTTTATTTTTTTTCAAAAATAAATTTCAGGGCAGCTACTTTATTATACAAATAGATGTAGTTTTCAAAGCCAGCTTTCTTGTTCACAAAATAAGTTCGAACGCTATAAACAGTCATATTACATAACTTGTAGTTTCGATTGTGTCTGTACGATATGAATGAAGGGAAGAGTGTTACATAGCAAGTACACCAGGAAAGCAAAATAGGCTGTTTCACCTATTTCTCTAGCAGAAATAACGGAGGCATATTTCTCCCGAAAAGAGAAATAATAGGAATCTAGTGATGTGGAAGAAAGCTACCCAAGCTAGAAGACATCTACCGCTAGAGCATGGGCTGACCAGGACAAATTTGTTTGACCTCGGCTTCACCATCAGCTGCCTCGAGCGAGGAACTAGACCGCATCTACATCGGTGGGAGTACAAATGCAACTCTGAGCCTGTCGGGCACATTGGCTGGTTCGCGCTATCACTATCGGCCCCACATCAAATGATAGGCCGTCGACATACTTGTTCGGTCTAGCTTCCGGCAAACTCCAATCTCGGGGAAACCAGTTTTGGTAAGTATGTTTTCGCCTGCCACCGTTGCTGAAAGTCTGGTCAGGAGAGAAACTAATATACGAGCAACACCGCAAATGAGGAAAAAATGAACAAGCTGCAGTGCGTGGGAACTTCTAATATCTTGTACGTGGTGTCTAAAGTAAAACAAACTAAACGCCAAGCTGTTACCGTAATGCGAATGATTGGAAAGTTTTTTTTAGTGATGGTATAGGACGAGGCTACGTTCATGTTGGAAAAGTCATGTTATTAAGTATGCCTTGCCATAGTAACTTAAAAAGAAGTGCATTATGGAATTATGCAGATTTGTATTACTTGAACGCAAAGTATGCAATACCGGAATGTTTTAGTCGGTGCGTGTTATATCATCCCTGATAATAAATGAAGGTGTATCTGTAATTGGGCAACGCAAGCGGTCGTGCCATTTATAGCAGGATAACAAGTTTGCTGTACAAGTGCGGACGTTGTGTGGGTAGGTAGCCTTACGCGGTGATATGACTCAATCGCTCTTTATCGCTTAATGGCTACAGTTAAAAGAACAGCTATAAGACGCGCTTTGCATGCTTTTCTTGGAATAAATATTTGTTGATGTCACTTGGCTGAACAATACCAGTAAATTTGATGTCCTTGATGGCAGTCTAAAATTTTCTCGTGAATGAAATACAAATGGCTTATGAAAATGAACAACGAATCTATTTAAATAACTGTTGTAACAACTTAAAAAAACATTTCAAGATAGTGTGATAGACACAATACTTTTCTTACGTAATGCTCATTCTATTGTTTGTGAGCGTTACTATATGACATCCTGCCCCTAAGTCGAAATGGCTTTGCGATCTGAGGTATCATTACTTGTGTGAGTGAGCGTGCTTTATGATAAAAAAGTGTTTCAGTTTTTTTCAAACCAGCGTGCACACAGCCTTCAGTTCGACAAATATTCTTCTTCTAAATACGGAGGAATATAGAAGAATTGCCCTTTTCTTACTCCGTCAGCGTGCTTTTTGTTCCCGTTAATCAATCTTGAGTACAGTTCCTCTTAACCACTTCGCAAGCGACAAGTATTCTATTAAGCATCGGTTTCCCAGCTTTGCGAGGACAGAGCAGTATACTATGAAATGAAATATCACGATGGTAAGGAAGCGTCGTCCATTTTCTACCAGAGGAATAATTGGCCAGCTGTTCTTATTGGAGATCGCATGCCTCTCTTCCTCCGGACTTATCCTTTGGCCACCACGTTTGGGTGTGTGTTTTTGCCTGCAGTGTCTCCTTGCTTAGCAGCCTGGGTTATGGTAGCTACGCGCAGATGTTACTTTTTAAAAAAAAACCCAAAATGCCTGAGAGTGCCAACTTTCCGAATGCTTCTTACGTTGTTGCTGGGGGACGTGGATGTTCTCGTGCCTAAGCTGTCGCACCAAGTTTCTGTCCTTACTTATTTCTTGCCAAAAAACGTTATCTATATGTTTTTGGAAAGGAAGATTGTTGCTATTTTTATGTAGAACAGAAAGAGTGAGTGGCTTACGCGGGGCAGTTTGGGGATATTGAGTGTACTTTAGCCACTAAGGTGCGTTACAAATAAGACAAAAGGAATGTTATATGGAACTATCGTGTTCGATAAACTGGACACGAATTTTCTTATTAAGGCAACTGTGGCAGTCCACGAGGCATTTGATTATTCACGGCCGATGATAAGTTGTTCATATTAATTTTTTACATCATTATGAAACAGTACAGCCTACATTTTCCAAGAGATATGCAATATGAGCAAATTATGTTTTTTATGTCACGACGCACTGTTGACTGCAATCAAGCTACACCCTTTTCAAGACAAGCTTGTGTTCTGGTCGATATATATTTTTTCGTTACTGATTTATATATTTCTCATGGCCAAACTCATACAAGATATTTGTTTTTTATGGCACAGCCGTATACAACTACGTGAAATGAAAAGTCTTCCATCCTGTGCACGCTAACATTCTCAGCGTGTGAGACAAAAAATGGGGCAGTACCTACTACTTACCATTGGTTCAATGAAAGGGAGAGTAGTTGTGAATGCGGAGCAGTGTTGCAGATTGGGCGCTTCCATTTCAATACAATTATATTTTGGAGAATCAGAACCTGCCGCACTTACATTCTTTCCGATTCTTCGGAATAATAAAAAGAACCTTAGCACATTCTCACTCCAGGCATGACCGGGACGCTCAATTCCTGCAATTCCTCAGCGCACGCAGAAAAGGTCTTTTGCCAGTTTTATCGAGTTAAGATTGAACTCACCGTAAAACTGACGTTGCACTCATAATCAGATGCACTCATAACTGCGAAAAATACGCCAAACACGTTACCAAGATAAAGCTTGGGCCATATGTTCTACAGTTTTTGGCAAAGGCGCTCATATGTCTATAGAGGGGGGGGGGGCAGTATTTGATAAAGGGAGGAGTATGAGGTGAGGTGCCATCGCTAACATTCCCCACAACAGATAGAATCGTGGTTACGTGAAGAATAGGGGCTAATTTTGGAGCAACTCACACTATTATTAGCCCCGTGCTTACATTCAGCGAGCCATTTGAAAAGAGTTGGACCGTATCTGCGTGTTACATGACAAATGTCGTCTTTGCGTCTGGAGAGAGTGAACGAAACGTTTATTCGATGTTCTGCGCAAGAAAATCGGTGAATGGCATTCTGGAGGCGCTGCGTTAGAGGGCCTTGAGCGTGTAACGGAGGCGCACAAGCGCATTAGGGCACGTTAGGCACGAGCGCCATCTGGCAGTTATCTTGGAAAACGAAGCGTGCCACGTGCGCCCCTGTCTTGGAGGCGATAAGGTGTAGAACGCAAGGCGACGGTTAAGTGCCACCACCGTGTCGTCTTAGCAAAGCGTTGAAAATACTCGCCTTTTCGTGCAAGCGTTGCATGGTCAGCGCAGCGTGATAAACGCTATGGTCCTAAGAATTACTTATGTATGCCTTTTCTAGTAAAATACACAGAATTTTGACGTGTTGTTATGGTGCCTCAGATATGCGCAAAAATTCATTTTTAATGAAAAATTGCACAAGTATGAATGCTGAATCTTGAGCAACATTGGTGGACGCTATGGATGGGGTCGGCCGTTTGGGGGTATCAGCTGGTGCCGTTCAAAATACCCGATACCGTTGAGAGTGTACAAGCAGACAAATGTACAGACAGACCAACAGACCAAACTTTTTGCGTCAAAGGTCCCCAAGAAAGATTTCAAAAATACTGCTTTATTGTTAATTTTGGCACCCTGAATCTAGTTACCAATTTATGAAGTTTAAAAAATAGCGCCTAGACGAAAACATGCTTTAAAAATGTTACGTGAGGGCTCTGTTAGAGAATGTATGTATTTTAATTGTGTGAATTGAAAACAGACTGTAGTTGAAGGCTATTACAGTTTACACTAGCACCTACGTTAAGCGATAAAGGCGAAATTACTCGCCAGCAAGAGATATTTCTGAACAATGTTATTACCAATGCAGCATTAACAGCTCATTTACTTGACAAATGAATTGGAGCCAGACAAAGAGTTGCAAACAATGCTCCTAAAAGCACACATTGTCAAATATTACACCACTTCATCTGAATTTGCTCTGCTTTCTCGCGAGGAAGAACACACTCCTAACATTCGCCACGCGACGGCATAAGAAGCTTAGGCGCTGTGCTCTACAATTCAATGATGAAGCCCGAAAAGCACTTGCAACCTATACTAGTTCATGTGGGGTATGTTCAACCATATTTTATGTAGTATGCGTGCGTATATATATATATATATATATATATATATATATATATATATATATATATATATATATATATATAGGCAAGAAATAAAACATTTTCTTGAGAAAGTTTAACCCCCCCCCCTTCTTCTTCGGCTACGCCTGTTCTATGTGGCCTGTTGCGAGTGGTGTTGAAGGGGTCGACCACAACGTGGGAGAGCGACACCATCGAACCTCTACGGAGAACAGGTGCACACGAACTGATGATAGTTTATATTAAACTACCATAGTTCGTGTTCGCTGTACAACCAACAATACCTTCCCCACCCATTTACAAACTGTGGCCGAGAGCAGTACTCTACCATGAGATAAACGTTCCGTTCTTTTTAAAATTTTACAAAGACGTAGTTCCATTACCTTTCCATTGTCTGCAAAGACGCTTCATTGTATTCCCAGTCAATTCCTCCAAGTGTTGTCCTCATTCCACTCCGGGGTGGCTAAAAGTGGAATCATTCCAGAGTCATTTCAGTTTGGGAGGGGCAGCTCCGCAACACTGATGTTGATGGTGTGCAGATACAATAAAAGAGCAATAGGAAAAGACGCGTGCATTTGGCTGCGCTGTGAGTTAAGTCATTCTTCCTGTAAAGAACTGAAAGGCTTTAATTAGCTTTTGAGATTAGCCCAGTTAAACAGTAAGGTGGATGGTTAAACACGATTGAAATAAGCGTGAAAACTAAGGTAGCGACGCGCTTCGACTTTTTGAGGTAGTTGACACTAGCAACGACCTGTGATCCGTTCCCTAACTACGGCTTACGAAAGCCCATCTGGTAAACCAGTACACTCGCTCTGCCAAAATGCCTTCTGATAGGCTCCTTCTCGCACACCGCCTCAATACACGACATAACCATTAAATAGAAGCACGCTCAGGGTACCGGAGCTGGGGAAACAATCATTTTTTGTATAGCCTCCACCCAAAGCTTGGACTATGAGCAGCATCGTTGAAGACAGGAAGCGCATGTTTGGGGCTCCAGAAAGAGTGCAAAAACATTGTGCAGAAACATGTTGCAGAAACTTGGTGCCGACACTTCACGGACGTTACCGCACCGGTAACGAAGGGACACTATATGTCTGCAGTATTCCTAAAGGAAACGCAGGTGGCTGCTTTTTTCTTGCGGCCTGCAGTTCAACACAGGTAGAGGAGGCCACAATAGCACCAGCTCTCTCACACACCCCTTATGAAGTAATCGTTACTAATATTCGTGGAGCCACCGCCCGCTACTTGGCAGGGAAAATTTCACTCCATGCCCACGAAATAGTGACATCAGAATTCTTCGAGGTTCTGATTTAAAGAATTGGAAGATGCCGCGCACAGTGGGAATCGATGATATGCGAAGCACGAATGACAAAGCTTGACCATCATCAACATCATCATCATCATCATCATCATCATCATCATCATCATCATCATCATCATCATCATCATTCTGACTACGTCCACTGCAGAACAAAGGCCTCTCCCAAGTTCCGCCAGTCAACTATACCATGTTCCGCCCATGTTCTCCCATGTTGTCCCATGTTCCGCCAGTCAATTTATACCCGCAAACTTCTTAATCTCATCTGCCCACCTAACCTTCTGTCTCCCCCTAACCCGCTTGCCTTTTCTGGGAATCCAGTTAGTTACCCTTAATGACCAGCTGTTATCCTGTCTATGCGCTACATGCACCGCCCATGTCCATTTTTTTTTCTTCTTGATTTCAGCTATGATACCCTTAACCCCCATTTGTTCCCTAATCCACTCTGCTCTCTTCTTGTCTCTTAAGGTTACACCTACCATTTTTCTTTCCATTGCTCGCTGCGTCGTCCTCAATTTAAGCTGAACCCTCTTTGTAAGTTCTCCAGGTTTCTGCTCCGTAGCTAAGTACCGGCAAGATGCAGCTGTTATATACCTTCCTCTTGAGGGATAGTGGCAATCTACCTGTCATAATTTGAGGGTGCTTGCCAAATGTGCTCCACCCCACACTTATTCTAGTAACTTCAATCTCGTGGTTCGGCTCCGTGGTTATTACCTGCCCTAAATAGACATAGTCTTTCACAACTTCAAATGCTTCGAAGGTTGATATGTCCCTTTAAAATCAGCACAACGTTACGAGGGGGAGGTATATGATGCCATACATCACTTCAATGTCATGATTATTATGTTTGAATGTATCGTTTACCTTTGTCATCTGTTCACGTCACGTGATACCAAATTCAGTATATGTGGAGCTAGCGAAACGGCCGTGAGCACGCTATGAGCGCGGTATGTTGACATGTTCTTACATAAAACGCGTGTCAGGATTATCATTTTTGCACCAGTCAGAGACGTTCGTCATCCATTGACGTCACGTAACACCAAATTAGGTATATGTGGAGCTAGCAAAACGACCGCGAGCCAGTGTGTCCTCCATAACTTGAGTCAAGAATTTGAAAGTGAAAGGTACTTAAGAGGCAATTTGAAAAACGCATACTACTCGCACTGGTCTGTAGGTGCTCAGGCTATTTTTAATTTCTCCCCATACTAAACAGTTAATATTTATTAATTACCTAATTTTTTAATAATGGGCTGGAAACCCAAATTATGAACACGGAGATAGAGCACTTTCAGAAACCACCAACTAAAGTGTTTCCTGTACGATACATCTCGCGCTGTTACTTTTTCCACGTTGTAAAGAAATCCCGCAAAACGTGAAAAGAAGCCGTATGACGGACCGTGAGCACACTGCGATAGTGCTGCTATAGGTTTTTTTTACCACCCAGAAAAAGTAACAGTGCTAGACGCATCGTTCAGGAAACATTTTTGTCGGTGGTTTCGGAAAGTGCTCTACATCTGAGTGTACATATTTTGGGTTTCCAGCCCAAATTTTAAAAAAAATGGGTAATTAAAAGTTGTCAATTAGTTAGTATGGAGAGAAATAAAAAAATGCATGAGTACCTACAGGGTAGCGCGAGTAGTACACGTTTGGTTCACTTCACCACTAAAGTATCTTTCATTTTCAAATTCTTGGCTCAAGTTATGTAGGACACCTAGTATACAGTGCATGATATTGACGCCAACGCCCACGCCGATGCCAGCGGCGAACCACAGCCGAGAGTGCCCATATAATTGCTATCGCAATAATACGTAAAGTGGTGTAAGGGGAGGATAGCCATGAATTCCTCTTTGATTTCTTGAATAGTCGCCCCTTAATTCCCCTGGATTAGGAGGTTCTTTGGAAGCCCCACTTGATCGTGAAACTAATGCCTTCCTTTTGGAATGTCTGCAGAGAATGAAGCAAGACTACACGTGCTTGCTTTCCGTATTCGTTTATGTATGTGCCGAAGCATATACAATAAATTTCCCCAAAGTGCAGATGGTTATGGGCTTCGCACTTGGCCAATTCCCAAATCGTTATGGGCTTCGCACTTGGCCAATTCCCAAATCATAAAATACCTATAAGGGGATGATGGAAATCACCAGTTTTTCATTCAACGAAGAGGTAAAGGAAAACTGAGGAAAGCTGATAGGTAATCTGTATGGATTGGTGGGAGGCATTATAGGAGGAAGAAGAGGAAGCCGAAAAGAAGTGCCACTATATAGATTGACAACACGGGTACACATTTGGAACAGGAAGTTTCCAAACTCCTCATTCCGTTGTCATTATACTTACTGATATATAATATATATATATATATTATATATATATTATAATATATATATATATATATATCGCGTAACGAGGGTTCATTAACGAGGGTCTCGTAGTGGCAGACTTGGTGCCATTAGGTTGTATACGAGAGACTATTAGTTAGCTGCCAGCTCGTAATAAGTTCACGTGCTACTTGACGCCACACAGGCTCATACAAAGAGTGTTTGACATATGACACCATGGCACAAATAGTGCTGACTGACACTCCCGCGTTGAAATCCACATATAAACTCAATAAAGTGGCTGGGGGAATATCCGCCGTGATATCTCAGTGGTAGAGCATTGAACGCATAATTCGAAGGTCATAGGTTTGATTCCTGCTCACTACAATTTATTTGTTCACCCACTTTTCTTTCTATTTAATTACATTACATTGGTTCTAATAACTTCCCTTATACATTCCTTAGTATTATTGTCTGTTAGGTATCATTATTATAGTGTCAAAACACGCAAAACAAGCCCTTAGATAGAAACTTCTTTCCAATATATATATATATATCTATATATATATATATTATATATTACCAAATATCTTATGGTTCCCATTTAGCAATATAACAAGAGATACGAATTATCCGTTGCCTTGAACCTTCTTTTCCATCTCAATTTTGTAACCTGAAAACCACTACAAACTCAAACAGCTTGTTAGGAGAATGAAAAGACTTATGGCCTTCCCTTTGTGCGTGTCAAAATGAAAGATTTTTTCCAAATTCATTTCAAGTAGACACAAAAAACGATTCATGCAGCATGCCCACGGCGCTGAAAAAGAGAATCCTATTAATGTGTTTTTATTAATGTGCCTTTTCCTTCAATAAATGAGAAGTTCTCCATAAATTATGCATTCTTCAATGCGCTCCAGGCCCAATTTTCTCGCGTAGCTTCCCTCTCGACTTCGACGTTCGCGTCTGCTTGTTACGAGTAACGTTTCAGATTGAATAGGGACGTGAGGCGAATCTTCCCCAGCCATTCAGTACACCCTTTTTCCCTCTGCGAGGTAGAAAGACAACCTAGAACGAATAAAGATAGAGAAATTTTAACAAGCTCAGCCACAGCAGGCCTGATTCTTACTTTCACTCTGTCTGCTTGGTAATAAAAAATAGATTCGACCAGTTTTCGGTTCTCACTAAACTCGTGCCTTCGCTGTGTTACCCCCGTTCAACCACCTAAAGATACTTAACAACCTTCTATTTTGTTTTCTAGGTGCGCTCAGGTTGAACGTTGATGTATTGATTGTGCTCGCCATTGTTCCGTAAGAAGTATTGACATATACTGTTGTTTGAAGAACATTCGGGCTTGATTATTGAGGTTTCCCGTGCGGCGTTGACCTTTCGACACGGTTACTTCTTGGTTCGTAGTTTGTCGGGGCTTTTCTCATGATTTTCGGAAGTGTACAAGCATGTGGAATTCACAACGTGTAAAAGTAAATTTAAAAAAAACTTTGCGTAAAATAAATGAAAGTTTGAAGAACATCACGAGCCTGCTGACTGCGTGAAAAGAAAAAAATTGCAAATTATTTTGAAGGCAAAAGAAGTAACATGAAAAGAGATTATGAAGATAGCGCTGGTAAATGTCTTCAGGAAAGCTTCACAATGGTGACATGTCCTGAAATATATGCTGCACAGCTACTGAAGTTATACCAATTCATCAAGCGAAATGCTGAAGAACATTTTCACGGTTTCGCTGAAGTTCGATTTAGTTTTGCAGCATCGATGTAGTGTTTTGTATAATTCTGGTATTGTATAGTAAATGATAATCTACAGGAGCGAGTGAACAAAGAGCTAACTCATCATCATGTGCTCATAAACTTTCATTGTCATCATCGTCAGTATGACTGCGCCCACTGCCGGGCGAATGCTTCTTCCTTGTTTCGCCCATTAACCTGGTCCTGTGCTGCTCCTTCCATGTCGAGCCCGCAAACGTCTTAATCTCATCTGCCCATCTAACTTCCTCTTCTCTCCTCGATTACCAACTATTCCAAATATGGATTCTCTTCTACAGCTTTGACTCTTTCGCAACCTATCGCAGCTATCATTTATATAGCTGTTAATTGTGTCTCGAGAAGCGGGTGTTTTAAGTTTTTAAACTCTAAAATTATGCAACATACGCAGAGCAGCGAAAAGCTGCGCCCTTTCACTAAGTTGCATTCCTATTGCCGTAGCTTGCATGTTTTTTTGTCATAATAAGTGCTTAGGGGAGGAGGGTATGAAAAAGGTATTGTGTACTTTTGGCGCCTACACTAAAAGCTTTTAGTAATAGTTATGACTTCACCAACTGATTGAAACCCTATGAAAGTAAATTTGCTCTCAGCAGCGGTCGCCTTTGCTAAAGACATGAGAAGCTAGCATTTCTTCGTATCACACACCAACTTGTCGCTGTCGCACTCATTGCTCCACCCTGGCGGCAAGACTAGGTCTGTTTTTCTCCTTGCATTCGACATGTTGTTGAAGCTTTGCTGAATGCCAAATGAATCGATTGATTGATTGATTGATTGATTGATGGACTGTATAATTGATTTGTATGTTCTCTTAGTTGATGTTTCTGATAACGAAAGAAGCGCTCGCTATCGCACACCAGAGAAATTATCGCCTCCGAATCAGTGTGATACTATTTGGCAAGCAAGGCTACAACATGCGGGCTTTCAACGTTGGAACTTCTCCAGGCGTGGGGTGATGTCTTCAAACGTGCGTACACCCTGAAAGGCCACCCACATGATTTGTATCGCAGCGAGTGCTCACGCTTTAGTATTATTTATTCATTCCCATCCTAATTTACTCCATCACGCCTCTGATACTTGTTTGTGTGAAGCTCGTCGGGTGATGTGCGCGGGGGCTAGCGAGCACGCTCTTCATCATGCCGCAGCAGCCAGTCAAAAGACTCTGGTGGCACCGACGGCATCGGCACACGCGTATACAAAGTCTGTTTAGGAGACCGGAGGTCACTAACGAAGTCTCCATCTTCCCTATTGTTTGCCGAAAAACACCGTAGTGTACGCTGGCCAACAGAAGTGAGTAGTATATAGGCTCGTATAGAGCGTTCCACTTCTGCGTGAGCAGTCGCCGAGGGCATCATTAATAATCCCTATTTGGTGTACATTGTCACCTCCCGGGCGGCGTTTTTTGAGATGGATAAGAGCCACTGGGAACAACGACGACCCTGCATACGATATTTGTCTTCGACGCCTTTCTGCGCGAACAAACATTCGACGTGTGCTGTAATTCGAGTATGCTAAGTGGATCGAATTTGTCTTTGCTTGTTTACTCGTTCATACTGTCCGCCATGGAAGAGTAGAACGCTGTCCCAGATGGTAATAGCGAAAGCTAGTTTTTTGAGCAACGCAAACCGATGGTAAAGAAGATACCGGACGTAAAACACACAGTTGAAATCTGTGAAATACTACCGCGACCTCGATGTTATTAGGGACCTTTAGCTAACCATACTTTGCCTTCCGCTCCGCTCGACATGTCGGTTGTTGCGCCACTGCGCATGCGCTATACGGTCAGGCGCTGAGCGTGTGAGCGGACCATCATAGCGAGTGAAAGGTCACGTGATGTGAAGAGAAACGACCGAAATGGCAGCCTTCTGTGCCACGAGTCCGTGCTGCTCGGAAACGCAGTGGTTGTTCTACAGTGTCTAGAAATATGCTGCCTAGTGTGCGGAGCGTGCGCATTCCTTACGAGAGTGGGTGGCCGCGCATGTGATGACTGCACTCCGATGCCACAAGCTGCGCTGCGTGTCGAGAGGGTGCATGAATGCGCGAAATTCCTCTCGTCCTGTTGCTGCCGGAGCCTCGCCACGTTTAAAATCGGTGTGTGACAGCTGCCATCTGATTTACTGTGAAGTTCGACGGTGCCATATGTACACTGCAACACCCTGAGATGTTAAAAGCTAAGCGCCAATGCAAAGAAAGGACGTGTACTGTGCCGCTGTGTCAAAGAAGTTATCGGTGGAACAAAGAAAAGGTGTCTTGTTCCCCGCACTAACGGATCCAGCATGGTTTCCTGAATGAAAAAGTAGGATCAAAAGGGCAGACAGAAGGCGGAATCCGAAGGCTGTCGTGTGAGAAAAGCATTCTGAAAATGACTCCACGGAACTATGTTTTCGGATTATGGGGTACGGTGTCGGGAATGAAATCGCCGTTTAGGCAAAATTTCAAACATTAATATTTATCTAAAAAATCGAAAATACCCTTTCGAATTTCATTCACACAGTTTTTCCCCCATGTCAACGTTGGACTCCCTTTCTAACAACGTTTTGAGCATCATATGCGGCGAGTGTCAGATAATTCATTGGCATGTTATCATTCTTTGTTTTCACTCGAATCCTATTGGAATGCAGGCTAAGGGGTAAAGGTTTTAGGGTCTTCTGTGATAATTCTTGCTCTCAAGAACAAAGCACATTTTAAAAATTAACTCTGGTGGTTATACTGTCAATGGTTTTTAAAATTATTTTTTTTGCGTACTGCAACCACTTTGAGCATCTATCTATCTATCTATCTATCTATCTATCTATCTATCTATCTATCTATCTATCTATCTATCTATCTATCTATCTATCTATCTATCTATCTATCTATCTATCTATCTATCTATCTATCTATCTATCTATCTATCTATCTATCTATCTATCTGTCTGTCTGTCTGTCTGTCTGTCTGTCTGTCTGTCTGTCTGTCTGTCTATCTGTCTATCTATCCGTCCGTTCGTCCATCTGTCCATCTGTCTGTCCATCTGTCTGCCTTTCCATCCGTCCATCTGTCCATCCGTCCGTCCGCCTGTCTGTGTCTGTCTGTCTGTCTGTCTGTCTGTCCATCCATCCATCCGTCCATCCGTCTCTCTGTCTGTCCGTCTATCCGTCTGTCTTTCCATCCGTGTCTGTCTGTCTGTCTGTCTGTCTGTCTGTCTGTCTGTCTGTCTGTCCGTCCATCTGCCTGTCCGTCTGTCCGTCCATCCGTCTGTCTATCCGTCCATCCATCCGTCCGTTTTTCTGTCTGCCTGTCCGTCTATCTATCTATCTATCTATCTATCTATCTATCTATCTATCTATCTATCTATCTATCTATCTATCTATCTATCTATCTATCTATCTATCTATCTATCTATCTATCTATCTATCTATCTATCTATCTATCTATCTATCTATCTATCTATCTATCTATCTATCTATCTATCTATCTATCTATCTATCGAATCGCCTACGTCTGCGTGCCCTCACGACCACCCCCTTAACTTAGGGTCTTCGAAATACTTTGTAAGAATAGCCAAATGTTCGTGAAACGCCAATGCTGGTTCCAGTGTTGACTATCCGATTTCTTGCATATATTTAGCGTCGGTTCATAATGTTTCACTTAATAAAAAATTACAACAGAGTCACATTGCATAGCATTAATTTCCAAGTTACGTAGGATCTGTGTCTTTTTTTTTTTTTGCGGGCAGTAGCGGATGGCGAAATGTATGCCACAAAATGATCTTAATTTGGTATTGCAAAGCGCCAATACTGTGAAAGCAATCGAGTAGTTTTTATACAATAAATCATTATGTAAAAAACATTCCGAAAATGCAGGAAATTATTAGTTGGCCTCGTGCGGCTCAGCTTCCTGCAGGCTTCGCAGCGCTTGCGGAGCGCAAGGATTGAACGCAAGTGCAAACCACTCGCACAGCAGCGCACCATGCGGGCGCTGCCGGCAATCATCAGCTGCGAGGCCATATGCTAGCCCGCGCTCAGCACGCTAGGCAGTATATTTCTAGACACTGTAGTTATTCGGCAAACACGCAAGCACCGACGGCTTTTCAAGACACTTAAAGATCTGCCTTCTTAGCGAAGCCGTCGCAGTACATCCCTTCAAGAATCCGCGCACTGGGGATGAAGTTCCATGAAATAATCGAGAGCTGACACTTGGGACCATAATGGAGCGTCTCGAGATGCTTCTTTGGTAATTGCGCCCCGCCGCGGCGGTCTAGTGGCTAAGGTACTCGGCTGCTGACCCGCAGGTCGCGGGTTCGAATCCCGGCTGCGGCGGCTGCTTTTCCGATGGAGGCGGAAATGTTGTAGGCCCGTGTGCTCAGATTTGGGTGCACGTTAAAGAACCCCAGGAGGTCGAAATTTCCGGAGCCCTCCACTACGGCGTCTCTCATAATCATATGGTGGTTTTGGGACGTTAAACCCCACATATCAATCAATCTTTGGTAATTGCGTCAAAGGCCGGACTTCGCAAATCTTCGATAGTAAGCGATTTTATGTAACAATAGTAACAATTTAGTGTTTAACAGCAGCCACTCTTCAACCTATTCAGAAGAGCTTTTCAGTTTGATTTGCCACAATGCAACGCGGTGAACGCGCTCCCTTAGCGCAGGGCGTTTGAAACGCGTTTGGGCTGTCTTGAAGGCTTTGTAGTAATTTTCTGTCTTGCTGCAAGATAAGAACTATGTTTACTTTTTTTACAACAACTTTCATGCACCGGTGGCGTCGCAAATGCGTTAAACTAATTACGCTTGGCCATGCGTTGCGCTCTGGTAGCGTTGAGCGTTTGAGCGGAACAGGGGAATGAAGCGCGAAAGATGTTAGCTAAACGTCCCTATTAGAGCAGCTATACAGACACAGCGTCTTTGCCCAAGTTTATAAATAATTCGCGTAATAAGATACTCCTTTACCCAAAATGTATTGGGACTCATAAGACAAAAAAAAATTCAAATTCGCATGCTTTTTTTTTATTTCTGACAACCGCCTTGCATTTGTCAGTTGCATGGATGTCAGTTTCATATATTGAGTAGATGAATTCGAAATAAATCAAGCAATTCATTAATAATTTCTTACACCTCTTTTGAAATATCAAGTGCAGAGCGGGGCTTATAGCAAATCAGGGAGTGCTTCACTCCAATTTTTTTTATTATTGCATATTTACGCAAAATGAATCACGTTCGTTTCATTCTTGAAGTACTAGGATATGATTTGACTCAAAAGACCGAGAAATGGCAATGACAGGCTACAAACATAACATATAGAAGACGCGAAAAAAAGAAACAAAGAGAGAACACAGTGAGATACCCCACGAAGTCAAATGACGAAATACAATTACGATCTTGATTGCAAAGTATAACGTGAAATCACGCGATAAACCGCGTGTGGTCGTTAATGAGCGCTGAGCTCATGCAGAATAAGCCGGCGTCTCAGTGTTATTCTGCGCTGCCCACGCCGGGAAATCGTGCACTCCGAATACGAGCGGCCCCAGCGTGTGGATGCTGATGAGCTCCACAGTGACGCACACCATGTTCATGAGGAAGCCCGGAGACGCCTGCGAAATAAAGCCCGCGCGAGTGCGAATGAACGCAATTAAGCACCAGTCCTGTCATGCATTCCTCAGAGAAGATTTGAGAGACGTGCAATGTGGGTGTGTATGCATTAACACCGACTAAGTTTGGTAATCGTAAACCACATGGTCTGTACGACACTCTTTAATTTTACCCTTTCTTCGAAGATGACATAAAAATTTGTGTTTAAGTCCTATTACGCAATGAAAGTCATTATCATAAAGATATAGTGAAGATATCCCACAGAGCCGTCTCTCACAGCTATCATGATAGAGCCTGACGTACGGCTATTAAGTATTATGTGGAGTGCATTTCCAGGGTGCGATGCAGGATGGTCCGAGCTTCTCGGCAGACGAGTTCACTCAGAGCTTGCTCTGCAGTGGCCATAGCATGAAGACAGTGCGAAGCGCGTGAATAGCGGCGTTGATAAAAATGGCTACAAGAACGCACGTGGCGTTGGAAACGCATGTGGGACATTTGCAGCGGTTATCAAAGAAACAGTGTGTGCGAACACGTCAGCGTCGCCGCTCAGTTAACATTTTAACAGTGCAGCGACGTCGGTGTGATAGCCGCGCTATCTTTTTGTCAACTGAACACGTGCCCCCATAGGCGTGTTCGTGGGCGTTTGTCTTCTTTCGAGCTGGAAATTTCCACTCACAAAGGCAACAAGGGTGCACACGCAGCACTCTTGAGCTGCTCGTTTCGCTTGTAACAAATATCGCAGATAAATAAAAAAATGGCAGCGTATCCACGGAGTGAATGATGCAGAGTGGGGCGAAGCATCCGTCCGTCCATTCGTTCTTGCTTCCGTCCGTTCATGCGTACGTCTCTGTGGCCGCCCGTGCGTCCATCCACCCGTCCGTGCGTGCGTCTGTTCGTGCGTCCACACGTCCATCTGTGCATCCGTCCCTGCGTTCGTCCATGTATCCGCCCCTGCGTCCGTCCACGCGTCCATTCATTGGTGGAGCCATCTGTGAGTCCGTCCGTGCATCTGTCTGCGTGTCCGTTCGTCCATCTATTCAACACTCCAAGTACCACCATCTCCACATCTTTTCAACATATATTCCTCATATAGAAGCACCCCGATCCAGCGGACATTCCAAGGACTGAACGAGAGGAGGCATACGCACACTTTCTTACGGCTTGCGCTTCGTGTCTACTTCCCACCTTTGACCGCCTCGAGTTCATGGTATATACTAGTTCACTGTATTCATGGCACTGCGGCACAACGCTCGCTAAACCTTTCTAAAACCAGGGAGGTTACGCCCAGCGAGTATAACGTAGCAACCCTTTCTTGTCAGATAGTGCTCAATATACATGCCATTGGCTGCTAAGGAGGAATGAGAGACAGGAGAATTCGGCTTTTAGTTAACGCGCACGCTGCGAATTTTTTATTGTTCAACAACGGACAGAAGAAATCTCCCACCGGCACCACCGTGGAGCTCAAAATGTAAGACAGGTTACACACTACTACGACAATTACGAGGGACGAACGAGTGCTGCTATAAGGAGCTTCGCCCCTAAAAGACGGCTGGCCACCAGGGGTGCTCGCATCATCACGGCAACGCGGCTGTGATTTGAAACGTCGTGAGCGCGGTGAAATTGAATGCGAAACATCGGAGCCACTTGGTGGTATCACTTATACTTGTGCGTGTGTGTGTGCGTAGTCTGCGCGATAAAGCTGATAAATAAAGCGTGCCGCTGGGCGTGAGTACTGCTCCTGGGAAAGAGCAAACGTGGTGGGCGTACCCGATCTCCACCGCAGGCGTCTGTCGATCAAACTGATTGACGGGTGAACTCGGATAAAGACTCATTAATTCTGTGAAGGCCCGAGTTCAACTCGGGACTGGGATGGTGCCGGTGTGAGTGTCAAGCATTTGATGCGATGAACGCTTAACGGTAGCTTTTTAGGGGCGAAGATCCTTATAGCGGCACCCGTTCGTCCCTCGTAGTCGTAGTCGTAGTCGTAGTGTGTAACCGGTTTTACGTTTTGACCTCCAGGGTGGTGCCGGTGGGAGATTTCTCCTGTGCGTTGTCGAACAATGAAAAAAAATCGCAGCGTGCGCGTTAACTAAAAGCCCAATTCTCCTGTCTCTCATTCCCCATTAGCAGCCATTGGCATGTTCCAGTAGGAAACGTTAGTAGAAGTGTTAAAGGCCGACTTTTACTGTCTCTCATTTCCAGTAGCAGCCATTGTATACCTCCAAGGTAGTGCCTGGTGAGATTTCTCCTGTGCGTGATTAAACAATAAAATATTTTTGTTCAAAACGCCGTTGATTAATGAAATAAACGCCCCGCCACGGTGGTCTAGTGGTTAAGGTACTTGGCTGCTGACCCGCAGGTCGCGGGATGAAATCCCGGCTGTGGCGGCTGCATTTCCGATGCAGGCGGAAATGTTGTTGGCCCGTGTGCTCAGAATTGCGTGCACGTTAAAGAACCCCAGGTGGTCCAAATTTCTGGAGCCCTCCACTACGGCGTCTCTCATAATCATATGGTGGTTTTGGGACGTTAAACCCCACAAATCATCCAATAAAATAAACCAATGAAAAGACGCCAGATGCTTTCTAAAAGCAAAACGAAAAGACGCCAGATGTTTTTAAAGCAAAACAAAAAAGAAGACGCCAGGTGTTTTCTAAAGCAATGGTTTTATAATTAAAACCATATTGATACAGGTTTGTAGTTGCCGATGCTAGTTACCGTCGGTGTGTGCTCGTATGGATAAGTATGCCGAAAGGCGGGCGCGCAGGGCAGCGGCGGTGCGCGCTCGCAGACAGGACCCTGAAGTGAGAGCACGCGAGGCAGAAGCGCGCCGGGAAGCTGCGCGACGTCGCCGCCAAGATCCTGCTGTACGGGAACAAGAAGCCACATCAACAAGGCAGCGTCGACAAGATCCCGCCGCACGTGAACAAGAAGCTGCAGCGGCACGTCAGCGTCGGCAAGATCCTTCCGTAGGGGAACGAGAGGCCACATCAGCAAGGCAGCGTCGGCAAGATCCTACTGTACGGGAACAAGAAGCCACATCAGCAAGGCAGCGTCGGTAAGATCCCGCCGTACGTGAACAAGAAGCTGCAGAGGCACGTCATTGTCGGCAAGATTCTTCGTACGGGAACGAGAGGCCACATCAGCAAGGCAGCGTCGGCAAGATCCCGCCGTACGTGAACAAGATGCTGCAGCGGCACGATAGCGTCAGCAAAATCCTGCTGTACGGGAACAAGAAGCCACATCAACAAGGTAGCGTCGGCAAGATCCCACCGTACGTGAACAAGAAGCTTCAGTGGCACGTCAGCGCCGGCAAGATCCGTCCGTACGGGAACAAGAGGCCGAGACAGCACGTCAACATCGCGAAGCATATCTTGAAAACGTTCGACATTGGGAAGCGGCGAGGAAGCGCGCATACCGCCAGGCGAATTAACGGAAGAAACTTTCACAGTATTACTTCCAGGAGCTTCGCCCAATCTCATCATCATTCACCTCGTGGATTTGCCGTCAATCTTTTTGTATAATAAACAATTTGGGGAGCTTACACTACTTGTGCAAGGCTGGAGCCATGGAGGAACTTATGATAGTCTAGCTTCTTGCAGCTTTTTAAGTTGGCCGTCTACTCATGTGCGTCATCGGCTTCGAAGTGAAGACCGCATCAGCTCTGTCTGTATTTTGATTGAACTAATTGACTGAGGCTTAATGACAATTACACTGAACTGTCTTGTCTTCAATAATAAGGCTTCAATTAAAATGCTATTATTTCGGACGCAATTAACGAGGCAATGGATAGTATGTAGATAATAAACGTAATCTTGTTCAGCAGGATACTAATTGTCAATCAGTTGGTAAGATGTCATTAGCATAACCTAGCGTGCTCATAATTAACGTTAAGGTAATTAGCATGGTTAGGTTAGATAGACACATGGGGTTTAACGTCCCAAAACCACCATATGATTATAAAGGATGCCGTAGTAGAGAGCTCTGGAAATTTCGACCAACCGGGGTTTTTAAACGTGCTAGCATAGTTTAGTTAGCTCATCAACTAGCATGCATTAGTCCGCACAGTTCTAGCTTCACATGGCTTCGTCAGCATGGTCTTATTAAAATGTGGCGTAATTACCTGGGCCTTACCATGACTTGGCGTAGTTAGCTTGGTCATATCATGCCCTGGTTTAACTTGCGAAGTATACCGTTAAGCCAAATAGCTATTTAGCCGGCCGCACGTGCTCGGGTGCTAGCAGGCAATGACAAAAAAGATGACGTGCACCAGCTGATCAGCGTGCTTGAACGTACACGGTGACACGTGGCCCCGCTAAAATGTGCAGACCAACAAGTGGCCCCAGATTTAGCTGCAGTAGCGATGTTTTAAGACGCTCGGCCAGTACTGATCTCAAAGGCCACCATGCCAAATTTTCTGAAACAGACTTAGTACAACATACAAAAGCTTCAAAATAAACTTAAATACCCCTGCCTTTAAAACATACCATCACGAAAGGTTTCTGACACTTTTATTGCATGAGTTCACATCTACACTCGGTGGAACGACAAACAAATGAAAGATGATGCATCTAGTTTGCAAACACAGCCCAACTTTGTCGACCGTCCTTGAAGCGGTGACTGGTTTCATCGTAACCATTCAAACGCAGCGTGCTGAGGGCTGGATTTGACTTTTTCGTTCTGTTGGCTCGTTCATAAGGGGGTGTCGCCAGAGCTCGGGAATATCCCGAGTTTTGCGAAACTCAGCCTATCCTGCATACAGCCCCTGGACACTTACTTAAGGAAGCCTAATGTAGGTTTTGTTGCACTGACAATTTGTCTACACATAGCAATCAGTAGCATATGCCTTGCTAAACTATATACTTAACCTGCCCAACCGCGCCGCGGTGGTCTAGTGGCTAAGGTAGTAGGCTGCTGACCTACTGGTCGCGGGATCAAATCCCTGCTGCGGCGGCTGCGTTTCCGATGGAGGCGGAAATGTTGTAGGTCCGTGTGCTCAAATTTGTGGGCACGTTAAAGAACCCCAGGTGGTCGAAATTTCCGGAGTCCTCCACTACGGCGTCTCTCATAATCAAATGGTGGTTTTGGG